>CM032629.1:30344910-30387410 GCA_019097785.1 Fraxinus excelsior
CCCACAATATAACTAGTCAATGGAAGGCCCCTCGCCTCTCGAATATAATTCCTCTGTGAGTTTCGGGTTTCTCCTCCCACGTATGGGCCTCCGAAAATTGTGTCGATCTCATGGATTGGGGCGTCCTCTAATCTGCTTCGGCGGTCTCTCCGCTGATGGTCCCCCGAGCTCCTATGCCTCTCCTGTTCTCCCCCACGAGGAGAAGTTTCCCTATGACGGGAAGGGGCCTCATCTCCCCCAGGCCGTTGATCTCGCCTGGGAGGGGGCCTGCTCCTGGGCCTGGAGGTATTCCGGTTGTTGCTCATGGGACTCGGATTTCTGGGATGCAGGGCTATGTCCCTACAATCCTCAGTGACGTGGCTGTAAGAGTGGTGATATGTGTAATACCCCTGGGAGTTAGTTCTTCCCTGGTTTGAACTTCTTCCCCGACCTCGTCCTCTACGGGGGGCCTGTTGTGTTGACGTGTTTGCTCGGGTGCCAGTGGCTGGTACATCCTCATAAGCCAAAGTGGGTACAGCATTCAATGTGGCTGAGGCAAGCGCTTGGCCTGAACCATGGGAAACTTCAACGCTGGGCTGGCTCCATTGCTGATCCATTAAGTGGGAGGTTGGGCCCCTCCCGCGCTGTCTTTGTTGAGGCTGTAGGCATCTGCTTGCCCTATTTCTGTGTTCTATTAGTTCTTCGTTGATGATTTCCCGTCGCATCATTTCCAACAGTGCATCGTATGTAGCAGGATCTTGATTCTGTACATCCCTCCAAAACAACGTGTTCATGTTTAGGCCTCCTCTTAGGGCGGATAGAGCCTCGCGATCTGTAACTTGTACGCAACAGGTCATTTCATCCGTAAAGCGGGATAAAAAGCTTTTCAGAGTCTCCCCGGGTTGTTGTCTCATGTCTTGGAGGCGCTGAATAGGGGCATCGCCTTCTTTGCTTACTGCAAATCTCTTCAGAAAGGTAGTTTTGAATTCTGGCCAACTTCGAATGCTCCCTGGCGGTAGCCTACTATACCAAATTTCTGCGGCTCCACTCAAAGTTAGGTGGAAGGCTCTACACTTCACAGCTGGGGTGGCACCTCGTAGGCTCATGTGCGTCTTATAGCTGTTCAAGTGCTTCGCTGGATCGCCTCTCCCATCATACTTTGGTATTTTAGGGATCACATAGTGGCTCGGAACCTGGGCGTTCCTTAGTTCTCTCGAGAATGGCAAGTTGTCATCGTCATCATCCAAATCACAGGATCTCTACGGACCGTCTGAATCATAATTAGCTTCTGCTCCATACCTAGGTGGTTGTGGGGGCAGTCTAGCCTGGGGTTCAGCCTCCTCTTCCCTCCTGTGTCCACGACGAGGCGGTATAGCACGGGGGGCATTTTCTTGCCTTTTCTCCGACTGCCAAGTGTCAGGAGGTGGGGGCGATGGTCTATTTCTTGGAGCTCGTATTCCCTGTCCAAAAGGTTCTGCCTGGTATCCAGCCTCCTCCCCCCTGAGAGGTCCACGACGAGGTGGTACAGCGCGGGGGGCATCCTCTTGCCTTTCCTCCGGCTGCCAAGTCTCAGGAGGTGGGGGGCATTGCCTACGCCTAGGTGCTGGGCTTAGTCTATCAAATACACTGGCGGACCTCCGGAGCCTCGGTTCTGATTCGTATTCAGTAGGATAGTTATCCCCCATGTCGAACGGGGTCTCGGTAGGTCGGTCAGAAGCGTAATTGGAATTGACGTCGATTCCCACTACCCTTTCCATTGGGCTTCCTTCTCTAGGGCGCCTGGGAGGGCCGGTGCTTTGGCTTGGTCCTTCGTCAGGTCTGTACTGTTCCTGAGGAACATAAGGGGAAGGCGGGGGGCCTCCCTGACCATGCATGTGCATCAACAGTTCTTGCATTGCCAAGTTTTGGTTGGTAATGCTCCTCATATGAGCTGCCATGGTCGCCATTTCTCTAGTTAGCAGGGCCGTTAACCTTCTGCCACCTCGCCTGTGATGGTGGTGGGGTCGGCGTCGGACCGCCGGGGCCTCAGTTTCAGTTTCTCTATTCCGCCTGGGAGGAGCTTCCTCGTTCGAACTCATATTGCTTGAAACAACTCTGGGGGCTTCCTCTTGCTCCTTTTTCAAGAGCAAATCCTACTTAAAGGGGGATGCCGATCAATACCTTTTCGAAGAAAGCTTTTTCCACAGGATTGCTCGTGGTTTTTTGTGTGCGAAATTCCCACAGACGGCGCCAATCTGTTGACCCCAAAAAATGTTGCCAACCGTGGCCGGACCCGTACGCGCACGTGATAACCTCGTTCAGCTCCGGCGAGTTAAGAGTTACATAATCGTTTAAGAATCCGATCACGAATAACCTGACTTGTTTTTGTCTTTTTGACGTATCTTGTTTTGTGTATTTAAAGGTGCTAAGTGTATTTTTGTATTCAAATTTGCATCATCCTTTTCTATTACATGGTTGGGGTATTTATAGTGTTACAAATAGAATGGTGATCGTCGGATCAATGTACACGTGGCCTCATCTCCCAGGCCCGGGCATCACATCTTTGCCATCAAATCTTCTCAAGTCCCCTTCCCTATATCTATATACTCAATTAAATACTCTTACATTGACATGACAAGACAAGAGTTGCTTTATGCAGGAGTCACATCAATCATTCATAAAGATCTCCATCATGACCACATCTTTGAAGACGAGGCTTGGGCTTCATTTGGTTATAAAGGCCTGGGGAGGGAGTTGCGTTGATGGCTGGTAACAGAAGACATAATTTTTAGTAAGATTTTACCTTTTTTTGGCTGAGCTGTCTCTTGTTGGGTGGGATTGATAGAAAGGAAGGACAGTGGGTGAACGGTACTTCTTCGACCTTTTCTCCAAGGGACAATTGAATGAGTGACTCATGAATTCTGCCGGGTTGGATGAACCAATAACTCGAACGCATTCGGTAATGTTTGTAAGAATAAAAAAAGTCATGATTCCTTCTAGCAGTTGGATAAAAGGTTTACTAATAATTTTCTCTCTAAAGCTTAGCCCCTGTTTGGTTTTGTTGAAAATCAGATTTTTAGTAAATTTTGATTTAAAAAAAATGATGAAATGTGCCGTTTAAAAGTTGATAAAAATTGTAGGTCCTATGAAATGTGTGTTTAAAATTGATTCTTGACTTTAGGCTTGAATTTTTATTCACTTTTCTAGAAAAATCAAAAGAGGCTTAATAAGAAAGCTCACAATCCACTACATGCGGAGATGGCAAGAATGTGTTATACATTAAGGTTACCTTTTCATCTTAGACCAGAGCTCTGCGAGTTGCTACACCTCTTTGTTACCAATAACTAGTATCTGGTCACACGCTACTCTACAAGTATCTCAGAGAGAAAGGGAAATATTATTGTGAGTTAAGGATGGAGCATCTATGAAGAATCTTAGAGAGGGAGAAAGCCAAGCCCATAGAAGATTGAATCAATAGAATAAGAGTGGAATCTATTAAATTTATATTCTTTTTACTTCCATTACTCCATTGCCATGTGCTATGCCTTCTTGCTTTTGTTAATGCTACATGTACGTATTTATTAAATGCTTTACACATGTAGACTTGCACGAGTTATTTGACACTGCTGTTTTAATATCAGAAACGGAATGTAAGGCGAACTACTAGTTGGTTGCTCCTATATTTAAAACCATCATTTGGTATAGATATATCTACTTGTTTATTAAAATAAGAAAGATGTAATGCAAACAAGTTCAGCGATATGGAATAGACTTCGCCTCCAATATGAAGACAAAGGAAAATGACAGCATACAACTGTTACTGATTGGTTGCTCCCAGTTCGTGCTTCATACACGTTGATCGTCATGTTCGAACAAAAAATGATTGTTTTCCAAAGAAATGATTGATTGTGTTAAATTCTTTAATGCACCATTAAACAAATAGTTGATACATGTATCTTTTCAAATTTGTTGTTCTGTGTTGATTAAGCTTTCTAGATAATACGCAACCAGTTGAATGAAGTTGAGAAATTGGCAAGCACCCAAAAAATAGTTCTTGGAACATGGAAAATAAGATACAGGTTTCATTCAATTGCAGTCCTCCTCCTCACAGTCACTGTGATTGCTGTTGTTTATCTGAAGGGGATAGTCAACACTTTCTTGAACATCAAAAGAGACCTGACGACACTATTCGGCGTTGTGGTTTGTTTTCAGGCAAATGGGTTTATGATAACATATCTTACCCTCTGTACAAGAAAAATCAATGTTCTTTTATGGAGCTCGACTTTGCGCGTGAGAAGTTGGTAGGAAAGACTTGAATTATCAGAAATAGCAATGGCAGCCTCATGATTGTGACCTTCCAAGGTTCTCTTTTACCTATCATTTACACATGTATACTGACACAACATTAAATATTAATGATTGATTATAAAGCTTGTTTTTGTCAGATTTTGGTAATAAAATTGGTGGTTTTTCTTTTACTAGGTTTAAGCAACGTGCAATGCACGTTTGCTTAGTTATATATAATTTTTTTGGTTCATTAAATAATTAATGATGTAATGTTTATGTAATTGATAAATAATTACACATTGTGATATATTAATTTTAATTTGAATAGTGTTAAATTCTAAATTAAAATGTATAAGTTTTGTGTTTCGTACTATTATATTATATTAAATTTTGTATTTAATCATGAACTTTTTATACATAATAAAATAATAGATAACATTATAATACAAAACTAAATAAATAAATATTTTTTCTCATTGAGTTCAATGTACCTTACCAAATAAATTATTAGCATTTTTAAATTGATAATATCCACATCCATTTTGTTTTTTAGTTTCATTTTTTCCAAGTGACTAAAATGTAGTAGTACAAAGTTTTTTGCATTTTCCATTCATTTATTAATAATGTTCTAAAAGGCGTAATGCGTTGCGAGATGTCGATATTGAGAATCAAGAATCATAAGTTTATGCGTGTCAATACGAAGAATAAGCGTTATAATACGTTTCGTATTTTTAATATTATTTTAATTATTTTTAGGACATTAAATATATTTTTATTTTAAAAAATAGTTTTTTTCTATATTATAAAAAAAATAGATTTTTTACTATATCATAAAATCATCTAATATTTAAAAATAATACTTACTAAACATTTAATATAATACTATAATATTGCTTAATAGTGTTAGAAGAATTTTAATTTTTTTATTAATTAAGGAACTAAACATGATCATTAATCATAGGATTTATACGAAAAGTTTGTGAATTTGATAATTTCGATATCTGAAAATGGAGATGAAGGATTTTGATTCACAATCAAGAATGATTCCGACGTGAAGTTTGTGGGAATTCAACTGGGGTCGAACCGAATGCAATAAATACATAAAAATAATTTAAAGTAAATCTATCTTTACTAATTAGATTCATTATATATCCTACAATTAGTCCCAACACTAAAAATTAAAAATAAATATGTTAAAATAGTTTACTTTGTTAAATTAAAATATTTTAAACTTATAGAAAATAATATCTAACATTAATATATTAATAATCAAGTGCAATTTAAATTAAATTTGAAAATTAAATAAATGAAAGAATGAAAGTGAATATTACAATTTAATTAGTTGTAATTCAAAATCAAATTAGTCAATTAGACATACATTTTAAAATGATTTTGATGAGCATTTTAGCATTTTTTTTGTCACTATCCCACATTGGAAATTTATAAAACTATTGGAGAGAAGTGTATCTATAAAATGAGCATGACATCCAATACTTCTACATGGGCTTTAGAATTATAAATTTTGAAGCCCAATTATGGAGTTAAAAGATTTTTAAATTAAAATTAAAAAAATTCCGTTAGTTTTTCCGTTAAATCAAGAAAATTCCGTTAGTTTTTCCGTTAAACCAACAAATTCCGTTAAATAGGCACTTTTTATATATAGAAAGATATCAAGGTTCAATGCTACTTCATTTTTGGAGAAGTTAATGAGGAAGAAGCTTGTATTTGTGGGGGATTCCTTGAATAGAAACCAGTGGGTATCTATGATGTGCCTAATGGAGTCATCAATCCCTCCATCGTCATCTAAATCCCTGATCTGGAAAGACAACTCCGTCATTTTTAAGGCGACTGTAAGAAATTTTCTCCATTTCTCAAGCTATTTTCATTCCACATTTGAGATTTAAAATTTTTATGATGGGTAATGAGGGACTCCCAATATTAAAAATGCTTGTGAATTCTCCGTGAGCCCTTGAAATTCAGAACAATGGTGTACTAACATTTTCAATTTTCCACCATTCGGTTTCTATTAGTCAGTTCATTTACAATTAATAGTCATAATTTTCATGTTGAATCCGCGAAGGACTACAATCCCACCATCCAATCCTATTGATCTCCTTTTCTGGTTGAATCCAATTGCGATGATATAAACGACCATTGGGGACAAGCTCATATAATTAGATTTAATGCAACAGAAAAGCATGCTGGGCAATGGAGAGTGTTAAGATTTGGGGTTCCATCTTAAAATGTCAACCTTATTAAGAGGAGTAGCCCAAACTCTTATAAATTGATCTATGTTTTCATCTTTATTCAATGTGGGATTCAATCCCTTAACATGCCCCCGCAAGATGGTGACTCGTTTGAGCAGTCCAATCTTGAAATCTGCGTGCTCAATTTTTTTTTAATTTTAATCGGATCGAATTGCTCGTTGGAGCTTAACGGACTCTGATACTTCCATTTTAAAATGTCAACCTTATTAAGAGAAGTAGCCCAAACTCTTATAAATTGTCTATGTTTTCATCTTTATTCGATGTGGGATTCAATCCCTTAACAGACACATGCAAATATACTTATATTTGATACCTTCGTGTGGTGCGAGTAGCCAAAAATGACACTTTTGTGAGTACCTTCCAAGAACTTGATGTAAATTCTTGTTGTATTTTTCATTTTCTTTCCTCGTTTCTAATACTGAACTGGTAATAAAATCAGATGGGGATCATTTGAAAGCTCTGATGCAATCTACAAAGAAGTCTGGAGGAGTTATCATCCATATGAAATGGCTTGAACACATGGTCAGACTGGTTGGAAATCAACGTTAAAAGAAGCAGAACAATGTTGTTCTTCATGACCTCATCACAGGGCGTATGTCAATTAGTCCTCTTTTGTTATGTAGAAATATGGTGAAAATGCTAGTTAAATAACATATTTCGTTAAAACTGCAGGGGAGAAGAATGGAGCAGGGATATAGGTCGAAATTGCTACAGCGAAACCAAGCCAATTTTGAAAGAGGGATATCAGGGAAGTGCCACCGTCGGTAGAATGATGCAGATAGTAGAATCAGCAATACAAAAGCTAGAAACGAGAGGTTTAAAGGTAGAGTTCCTCGATATAACACAGTTGTCAGATTACAGAAAAGATACTCACCCTTCTATCTATAAGAAGTTTTGGGTGCCTCCAACTGAAGAACAATTAGTGAAGCCTGAGAACTATTCAGATTGTATGCATTGGTGTCTTCCGGGGGTGTTACGAATAAATTTGCCTTTGGTTATACAATATCTATTTTTGTTTGTACATGTATTAATTTTTTTATGTATAATTTCAACCAAGGATGAGACAACTTTTGATGACATTGCTGAAACTCACGTCGTTTCCTTGCCATGTCAATATGTCGTTTGTTACATCGTCAAAACATTAACACAGAGAAAAAAAGGTACAAATTCTTCAAACACTTGGATGGCAAATAACATAAAAGTATCTAGGAGCTTTGAATGTTTAAAAGCTACCAAATTGAAAGACCAAACAACAATAGATGAAAAAATGAAAAAAAAAAAAAAAAAAAAAAAAGAATTGATGAATCTGCCGAAAGTATATAATTTTCGGGAATCAATCGAAATTGAATGAATAAACAATAAAAAAAAAATGTTGTTTCTAGGTGTCTAAACTGAACAAGCATCTCTGATTGAACGAAATAAGCCCTCAAGGAATGAATATTATTAACATTTTGAGATGAAAAACTAATTTCAGTCAAAATATCCACAACAAATTATCAAATTTTTCTGGCTCTTGAATGAACAATCATGAACGCAAAATGTAGGAATAGAGGATAACATTCCAAACGTCAGGCACCCCTGGAAGACACCAATGCACACAATCTGAATAGTTCTCAGGTTTTGCTAATTGTTCTTCAGTTGGAGGCACCCAAAACTTCTTATATATATAAGGGTGAGCATCTTTCCTGTAATCTGACAACTGTGTTATATTGAGGAACTCTACCTTTAAACTTCTCGTTTCAAGATTTTGTATTGCTGATTCAACTATCTGCATCATTCTACAATCGGTGGCACTTCCCTGATATCCCTCTTTCAAAACTGGCTTGGTTTCACTGTAGCAAGTTCGACTTCTATCCATGCCCCAATCATTACCTCTGCAGTTTTAACAAATCACGTTAGATTACAAGCATTTCGACATATTTCTGTAGTGCAACCCTAGTTTTCTTTGTAACCAAAGAGATCGGTTAACATACATTTCGTGATAAGGCGAGAGGCTCATGAAGAACAACTGGAACTCCAACCAGTCTGACCATGTGTTCAAAGCCATTTCATATTGGCGATGCATCGTCCCGACTTCTTCGTAGATTGCATCAGAGCTTCCTAATGATCCCCATCTGATCACCAATTCAGTATCATAATCACAATATAAGGGGAAGAAAATGGAAAAAGAAACGAGAGTTCGCATTGTATTCTTGGAATGTACGAACATAAATGTCAATTTCGGATCCAACCACCAGATAAAGGAATCAAATACGAGTATATCTGCATCTGTCCATTGCCTACCACGTTTTTCAATCGCCTCAACTTTAACAACACGAGTTTGCACCCAATGGTGCAATTAGATTCAACAAGCAAAGGAGACCAATAGAATTCCACAGTCGCATTGTAGTCCTTCATGAATTTAACAAGAATATTATGATCATTGTGTACGAGTTAATTATCAGACAATGAACTGTGAAAAACTGAAAACGCTACAACAACCCAGTACTGAATTTCAAGAAACAGAAAAATAAAAAAATAAAAAAAAAATCATACAGTGGCCTGAAAGATGAGAAAATTTCCTTTCCTGATCAAGGATTTAGATGATGATGGAGGGATCGACGAATCAATTAGGCACACCATTGATATCCACTGATTTCTATTCAAAGAATCCCCTACAAATATTAGTTTCTTCCCGCTTAACTTCTCCAACAGTGCAGTAGCATTGAACCTTGACATAACAGAAAAACTATCAATTTAATTGCTAACATCTCCGAGGAACAAAGTTTAAAACCAATCATTTCTTAATGCTGTAGGAGCACGTTTATACGAACTAATGGATAGGATTAGATAGTATTAATGAAGGAAAAAAAAAGTTCGTTTTGACCATTTTATTATCTTGCTAAATACTGTGTACTAAACACAATAGGTGTTGGGTTTTTTGATACCCAATAAATCCGGGCTATGACGTTAAACCGTTTTGTTGGATTAGTCTTCATAGGTCTCGGCCGATGATTGAAGGGAAAATTACAAAAATCAGGTTTAAAGTTTATACCAATTCAAAAATCAGGTATTTTATTTTATATATCAAAACCCCAAATCTATCAAAACCCAAATCTATCTCAACTCTCTCTCTCTCTCCCCCACCATTTCTCTTCCCCATCTCCCCCGTCCACTGCCGCCACCGCCGCGCCTCCACCTCCCTTCTCCTTCCCCTCCCTAGCAGCGTCAGCAGCGCCTCGACGCTGCTGCTGGCTACTGTGAATCGCAGCAGCGATTCACATATCGTTGCTGCGATTCCCGGCAGCAGCGCTGCGAGGCGCTGCTGCGACCAAGGCCTTTGGCTGTGGTGTGGTGTGGTATATTGTGTTAGTTGACTGTGGTGTGGTGTGGTGTGGTGTGTTGGTGGCTGTGGTGTGTTGGTAGTTGTGGTGTGTTGGTGGATCTGGTGTTGGTTGGTGGATGGTCTGTGGGTGTTGGGTACTTTTTTCAGAGCGATGCCGTGGCGAGTGTACGTGCTGTGGGGTGCGGTGGTGGTGGCACTGTCGGTGTGCGGTGATATTTACTTGATGTAGTGCGTGGTGGGTTGACAATGGTGGTGGCAGTCGACGGTGGTGCAGGTGGAGGATATGGTGATTTAGTTTTCTGTGATTAAAAATATAATCTGTGGCCTTCAAATTCTATAATATGTGACCAATCATTTTGTTATCTGCGACCTAAAAATTATATAATATGTGACCGTGAAAAAATCCATGACCTATTAATTTGGAAATCTGTGACTGTGTGACCTATAAATTTTGATATGTGACCTATTAATTTGGAAATCTGTGACTGTGTAACCAATAAATTTTGATATGTGACCAACTAATTTTGAAATATATGACATGTAACCAATAAATTTTTTGAACTGTGACCGCCGGAATAATTGTCGAAATCAGAGCAGTCGCCGGAATGGTCACCGGAACGATCGTCGGAGAAGAGTGGTGGTCGGAACGGTGGCCGAAAAGTCCCTGGAACGGTATGGAGTGGTGGAGGTGGGGTGAGTTAATTATATTATTTAATAATTAATTAATAAAAATATTTTTAATTAATAAATAAATACCTGAATTTTGCATTTTGAAACTTGACACTTGAAAAATGAATTGTGTCAAAGTTAACACCTGATTTTTGAATTCTTCCCATAATTGAAGTGGAATGTCGACACCACAATGAACGAACCATCCCGACACCCTAAGTGGGCCATTTGAAGTAGCCTAATTTGTTTAGTGTTGCTCATGGTTGGCCCATTACTTTGGACGGTTTTTAGTTGATAGCCCACTCGTTTGTCGAACTTATTGGGCCTCTACTTGTTTAACCTAAATGCCCACTCTTTGGTATATATCCTACCCGGTTTCTAGTGTGTGAAGTGTGTGGAAGAGTTGGAGCCGTGAGTTGAGAGAGGAGAGAAACTGACCCTTGCTTTGTGCTTCTTGGTAGTTCTTCTCCTCCCTTTCTCTTCTTGCCTTGGTGGCTGAAAATAGGCCTCCTTCTTCTTCACACCAAGTCCTATGTGGGCTGATTGGCTTGGGAGCAACCGGTTTGGGTTGGTGTTGGTTTGGAGGAGATTGGGTTTGTCATTGTGGTGGTTGATTGAAGGTTTTTTCTGAGCTCGGTTTGGTGTTATTGGAGCCCCAAATTCCTACAATAGGTGTATATTTGTTTAAAAGAGAGGTAACAATGAACCTTGGAAGGTCACAATCATGAGGTTGCCATCGCCATTTTTGACAATTCAAGTCCTTCCTACCATACGTCTCACACGCAAAGTCGTCCTCCATGAAAGAACATTGTTTCCCCTCGTACATAGGGTAAGATACGTTATCGTAAACCCATTTGCCTGAGAACAAATCACAGTGCGGAACAGAATCATTAGGCCAAGTCTGCTCTTCCAGGAAGCGTCTATTGTTCTCTGTTAGATAAAGAATAGAATAAAAGTTGTATCTAAATTTCCATTTTCCAAGAACTAATTTGCATGTGCTTGCCATTTGCTCAAACTACGTTGTTGGGAGTTATCCAGAAAGAGTAATCAACAAGGGGTAAGGAATTCTTATGGCATGATTATTTCAAGTTGTTTGTTACTTACGAGGGATTCATAAACAATTCACTCATAGTACTTAGCTGTTAATCTCACATGGTTTTTAAATTATTCAGTAAATGGAAGTCGTGACTCGATCATTTTTTATTAAAAAAAAAAATAGCATATTAAACGAGTAATTTAAAATTAATTTCTATGCAAGGAGATGGTAAAAGGAATAGAATTAAGGACATCCACTGTTATTCTATTAGATTCTCTGAGGATTTTTTTGTGTTATTATCATCTAACCGTCTTGTCATTGATGACGCTTCCATCCAAAAAGTTCGTTAGAAGAGTGTAAAAAGGACTTATTTGTCTCTATTTTTTAATAAAACAAAAAATATAAAAGTGTGACATAATATTTGAAATTAAGACAAAAATTATTACCATGACAAGATGAGCTACTTAGCAGAAAATTTAGGATAAGAATACGACTAAAAAAGTGAAAATAAGTGCGACAGAACCTTTAGTACAATTAATAAGTGGTGCACTAGATAAAAATTGTGCCGTAGAATTAAGACTATGAGCCCGTTTAGTATGGATTAAAATTCAATTAAAATTGAAAATATGGTCGTTATTGGATCTCACTCGTCTAATAAAAGTCAATAATAATGACTAATTTTTCAATTTTAATCCGATTTTAATCTCTCCCAAACGGGCTCTATATCTACGATTCTGATATTAAAATTCAATAGAGATGAAATCGAATTTTACATAGGAAGTGCAACTTATTATATGTAATAATTTAGATTATGTCTCATTCTCATTCTCATTCTCATCCTCGTGGTGGCCCTTCATTGAAAGAGAGTAATGCCAAAGTGTCCATCCCTGTCAGCACATTAAGAGCCTGTTTGGTACGGCTTAAAATCCAATTAAAATTGAAAATATGGCCGTTATTGAATCTCACCCATCTAATAAAAGTCAACAATAACGGCCATATTTTCAATTTTAATCTGATTTTAATCTCTACCACACACCCCCTAAACTTTAATTGGATCAATTTCTTTTGTTCCCTTGGACAACTATTTGTTCAGGCTCTATTCTCCTTTACATCTCCTCTCCGATTTCTCAATTCAATCTCTCTACTCTTTCTGTTAATCCGATAATTACTTCACAATCCACACAACATCAAATATGTATTCAGCAAAAAGAAGTGAACATACCAAATTAGGAGAGGATGCGAACAACAAAGCGACTATGGCGGCTTCAGTAAAAGTTCATGATGCTTTACTATGCGTGCTATTGGCATCCCAGTTGAGATTCGTGCTAAAAATGGCTATGTTTATTTTGAAATCTTCCGCTAATTGTGTAGACAATGTAACTAATATAATGGAATTTCTGCTATTGGGAATTGAGATCAATTCCTCGATTTATCCAAAGTCCACAGCATCCTAGCTTAGAGAAATTATAATGCGGCTGTAAAATATAAAATGGATGGATAATAACAAAACAAAGATGTGCAAAACTTCCAAATTGGAGAAAAATCATGAATGTGAGATATTCAACTTTATGAAAAATTTGTACAATTTCACGCACCCAAAATTTAACCCCCGTTTGCAGCGGCGGACCCAGGATTTCGAGTCAGCGCTGGTGATCGTGGATCGTCGACCGTTGCTAGCAATAAAATATTAAAAGCCCCGTTTGATGCCCCCCCTCCTTTTTTTTTTTTTATGCAAAATATGCATTTTGAAATAGTGATTTAATGGAGAATGTGTGGTTAAAAATAAGGAAAAGTTTTGAATTTGCATGTAATAATATTTTATTGAAAAATGTGCAATTAAAAGGAGAGAAAATGTATTTTATAAAAAATGGAATCAAACGAGGTCTATAATTTAAATATAACAATTATTTTGTTCAAACTGAGCATATATAATTTTGTTGTAAAAATTAACAATATTCACAAAATGATATTATGCCCAAGTTTTGTAAAATTCAAAGGAAGAGCACGGTTCAAATTTTTACAATTGCAATAAAACCACTAATATATAACAGATATTATTCTGGTAAATTTTATGTCAAATCTCATTATTGCCACAACGGTCAAGCATTCAATATCTCATGGAGGGGACATGGGTTCGAATCCCCTCCCTTATTCCATATAATTTTGGCAAAAATTGGGAATTAAACATATTTCACAATAAAATTGTTGGCAAAGGGACTCGAAACTAGAACCTCTCATGTGAATATACAAGTTCTAGCCAGCTAAGTTACAAGAAATTTATATATATAAAAAGAACTTACCAGGTATATATTCTGAAACGGTTTTCATTGTAAAAAAAAATGTTCAGGTGGATCCAGCATGCACGGCCGTCGAGGCTCGCCGGGTGCTGGGTTTGCCACTGCCCGTTTGGCCCCCATTATTTGTCATTATTGGAGATTATAATTTTTTGAATAGTGTTCTTCCATGTTTCCTCCAAATCGAATAATGTACATCTGCCATGGTCCCATCTTTTCCACCCTTTTGGTCATGTCACTTGAAAGATTTTGATGAACATTTCTTTTTTCCGCCACAATGCTCAAATATGAGAATTAAATCAACATTACATGTTGAATTAAATGAATCTAATAATCCCTTCTCAATTTCATAGCACGTATTCAACAATATCAAAGACAAATCATACCTCCAATAGCTTATAGTTGACTTTCCATTTCTTTGTTTAGGCTGCAAAAGATGAACTTTTATATGGAGAGAACTACTCTCTACAAACCGATAATCCTCACCAAAAATCAAGAGGTAAAAGGTCACATGTATATATAGAACTCAATGGGCCAATTCTATATTAAATGGGATGAGAGTAGGGGCATCAATATGTGTTTATTAAAAAGAATGACCCATCCCATTATGGGCACAATGACCAAAATGTCAATGCTAGTCCATTTAGTAGAAATACAATACAACAATCTCTCACTTGGATAGCATTACATTTAATCACAACACAAACACAAATCAAGCATCTCAGAACTAAAAAAACATTGTTCAAAATGTGCCTTCAAGTTCAAGCCAGTGAATGATATACCGACAGGATATTCACACATGACCAATACTTGAAATCACGTAACACATGCCAATGAGATGCAACAACAGTATGGAAACCGAATGTCTTTAACACAATAAGCTTTGTCCAAAATGCAGTTGTAACATATAGTCTAATGACTATACCGACATGATAAATGACACCAAACATATACTCACAACCGCCAGACTCAAGCATAGACCCAAAAAAAATATTGTCTCTTATAGGTAATACGCATTGTCCATAATGTGCGTGACTCAGGCATGAGACTAACCAAAATGTCTCAATATATATAAGCATTGCCTTATCCAAAATGTTCGTGACTCAAACACGAGACTAACCAAAATGTCTCAATATATGCATTGCCTTGTTCAAAATGTGTGTGACTCAGGCACGAGACTAACCAAAATGTCTCAATATATATAAGCATTGCCTTGTTCAAAATGTACGTTACTCAGGCACGAGACTAACCAAAATGTCTCAATACATAAAGTATGCCTTGTCCAAAATGCACGCGACTCATGCATACATAGACATTGCTACATTTAAAAGACGACAAAATATGAGCATAATATATATTAAACTAGCAATGATTACTGATCTCCCACTAACTAAGTACAACATAAGGCTCTAACAATCTCAAACGATTCACATGCTCCTGAAACAATTTTGGAGCTAAACATTTAGTTGGTGGGTCAGCTAACATATGATCTGTCGAAATGCAAATATAAGACTCAGTTATTTTCTCTCTAACAAACAAGTACTTAATATCAATATGCTTGGAGCGTGAAGAGCTCCTAATGTTTCGAGAGAAAAAAATCGCTGCATAATTATCACAGAATATCTTCAACGGCCTCGAAATGGTGTTCACAATACCTAACCCCAAAATAAAACTCTGTAACCATATAGCCTGACATGTAGCCTCATAATAAGCCACATACTCTGACTCCATTGTAGAGAAAGCTACAAGTGTCTGTTTGACACTTTTTCAAGAAACAACTCCTCCTGCCATCATAAAAACATAACTAGAAGTAGATTTTCTGTCATCTAAACAATATGCAAAATCGGCATCAGAATATCGAACAATATCAAGAATGTCAGATCGTCGATATGAAAGCATTAGATCTTTAGTGCCTTGCAAGTACCTAAGTACTTTCTTTACAACCTTCCAGTGAGCCAAACCAGGATCACTTAAGTATCTCCCAAGTACACCGACAACATAAGCAATATCAAGTCATGTACATACTTGAGCATACATTAAACTGCTCACAACTAAAGAATATGGAATTGTTTGCATTTGAGTCCTCTCATTATCGTCCTTAGGGCATTGAGACTTAGAAAATTTATCACATTCCACAATAGGTGCTTTTCCAGGTGAACAAGAATGCATATTAAACCTACTCAAAACTCGATCAGTGTAAGTTTTTTGAGACAATCCAAGAACGCATCTAGATCTCTCACGAAAAATTTGAATCCCCAAAATATAAGAGGCCTCACCAAGATCCTTCATATCAAAATGAGATGACAACATGCATTTGGTCTCAAGCAAAAGCTCAATATCATTTGCAGCGAGTAATATATCATCAACATAAAGAACAAGAAAAATATATTTACTCACAGTGCCCTCAAGTATATGCATTGATCAACAACATTCTCCTTGAAAATGAAAGAGGCGACAATCTCATCAAATTTTAGGTACCATTGTCTTGATACTTGCTTAAGCCCATAAATAGACTTCTTAAGCTTACATAGCATATGTTCATTTCCATCTACTTGGAAACCACATCCTCAAATAAATCTTCATTAAGAAAAGATGTCTTGACATTCATTTGATGCAACTCGAGATCGAAATGAGCCACCAATACCATAATAATCCGAAAAAAATCCTTGGTAGAAACAGGCGAGAAAGTATCCTTATAATCAATGTCTTCTCTTTGATTAAAGCCCTTAGAAACAAGCCTAGCTTCATACCTTTCTACTTATACTTGGTCTTGAAAATCCACTTACAGCCAATTGGCCTAGAGCCACGAGCTAGTTCAACTAAGTCACATACTCTGTTTCGACACATTGATGCCATTTCATCATGCATAGCATCCATCTAAAGTAAAGATTTAGGACTATCAATGGCCTCTTTAAAAGATGGTGGATCAAGCGACGTACCAACATCAAACTCATGCTCCTGCAAATAAACAATGTAATCATAAAAATTGTTCGTCTACGAATTCTTCGTGATCTTCTCAAAACAATGTCATCAAACCCCATATCAACATCAACCTCAGTGTTAGTGACAGGGTCTTGGACAATAGTATTGGTTCCCTTTGTTAATGGTGGTGCTGCCACTGATGGAGGAGTAACCTGAACAAGTATTACAACACGCTCCTCCCTAAACTCAACTTCATGTGGTGTAGAACTCCCACTGTCACTAACATCCTCGAAAAAAATGGCTTGATCAGATTCAATAATCCTAGTAACATTAGAAGGGCAATAGAATCTAGAGCCTCTTAATCCCACACAATAGTAAACAAAATATCCAGTGATGGTCTTAGGATCAAGTTTCTTCTGCTGAGGATTATAATACTTTCTATTTTACAGCTCCAAACACGGAAATGATGCAAACTAGGCCTTTTACCTGACCATAACTTGTAAGGTGTTTTAGGAACTAACTTGCTTGGTACTTGATTCAGAATGTAAGCAGCAGTTTTCAAAGCTTCGCCTCACAAAAATTCAAGCAAAGTAGAATGACTTAGCATACACAACACCATGTCCATAAGAGTGCGATTTCTTCTTTTTGCAATACTATTATGCTCAAGAGTTCCGAACATTGTGTACTGAGCCTCAATACCACATGCCTCAAGAAAACCATCAAAAGGTCCAGAATTTCTACCAGTTTCATCATACTCCCATAAAACCCACTTCCTCTATCTGATCTTACTGCTTTAATTTTCTTATTTTTTTGAAGTTCCACAATAGCCTTGAAAGCCTTAAAAGCTTCCAATAAATCTGATTTTTTCTTGAATGAGCTCAATGTAACCATAGCGAGAATGATCATCTATAAATGTAATAAAATATCTATAATTTCCTAAAGCAGCAGGTGAAATGGGACCACAGACATCAGTATGAATTAAATCCAGAATTTCCACACTTCTGCTAATCTTTTGTTTTCTAGTTTTCCTGGAAGCTTCTCTTTGATAAAAGCAACACAAGTTTCAAAATCAGAAAAATCCAAATCACCTAATATACCATCTTTAGTCAACCTTTTCATTCTTTCTTTAGAAATATGACCCAGTCTTTTATGCCACAACATAGAAGAATTTTCATTAGATCTAGTACGTTTAGAACAACTACAACATTCACAACAGATATACTAGAAAAAGTAGAATCTAAAGCAGGAAACAAATGAGTTCTATACAAACCACATATAATGTAGCAGTACCAACCACATCAGAATTATAAAAGATTGTAGCCTGACCATTTCCAAAATGAAAACTATATCCACGATTATCCAAAATAGAAACAGAGATAAGATTTCTTCTGATAGAAGGTATAAAAGCAATATCAGACAAATTCAAAACATGCTTATAAGCCAAAATTAGTTGACTAATCCAATATATTCAACTTTAACCTTCACTCCATTGCCCATATTTACTATTGACTCAGTATTAATTGGTCTTCTACGGTTCTTCCTGCAAGGAATTTGTAGCGTAAATAGTTGCACCAGTATCTAGCCACCAAGTATCAGAAGGCACATCAACTAGATTAGACTCAAAACACACTAGTAGCGAATGTGTACCTTTTTTTTTTGTCTAACCAAGCCTTAAACTTCTTACAATCAACTTTCTTGTGCCCAAAAATCTGACAGCAGTTACATTTTCCCTTGAAACCTTTCTTCTTATGCTTATCTGGAACACTCATAGTAGCCTACTGAGAAAGTCTCCCAGATTTCTTAACCTTACTAGAGTTGCTACTATTATTTTTGAAAAATTTCTTCTTCTCTTTATCAGCAGTTACCATGAAAGTAGTAAAAGACTTGGCCTTTTTCATCATATCTTCTTCTTGAGTTACAATAGCAGTAATTTCACTCAAGTTCCACTCTTCTTTCTGAGCATTATAAGTAGTCTTGAGTGCATCAAATTGAGGTGGTAAGGATTCAAGTACTTTCCATACAAAGAAACTATCTGCTAACTTAATTCATTCATTTGGACTTGTTAAAGAAGTGAGTAAGCTTTATAATGTGCTCTCTAACTCCACTAACCCCGTCATAGGTTGTAGTAGTAAGAAGTTTCATCAAAGTTCCCTTTTATGCCTTGTCAAACTTAGTAAATTCCTTCCCAACAGCCTCAAGATACTACTTGGCATTATTGTATCAGATATGCTCTGCATGATAGACTTGTCACTAGTATACTTCATGATCATAAGACAAATCCTATTAGAATGCATCCACTGCTCATAAAGAGTCTTTTCAATTGCAGTACTATCACTAGTAGGTTTGGCAGGTGCATTAACCTTCAAAGCTAAATCTAAATTCATTCTAGCCAAATTAATGGTGAGAGACTCATGCCAATCCTCATAATTCGTTCATGTTAGACTTTTGATGGCAGACAAAGAGAGAGACATAGCTTCATTGCCATAAGCTGAGGAAAATACAATTAGAAAAAAGGGTTATCAAACACATAGAATGATAAATGTGCTCCTATAAATGTATCCAATAGGCAACTTTATGTCCATGCTATAGTTTTATTTAAAATAAACTCTTACGCATTATGCTAGAGCCCATGACACATAAAATGCTCTTATGCATGACAATAACAAAATAATTAAATACAAAGACTTAAGATGACCCACTACCAAGATGATAAAATTAGGCCACCAAGTGCCAATCACTTAACTATTATCTACGTCGTCCTGCATCCTAACAAATAATGATTTACAGACATGGCAAATTCATTAGCCGTATGGATCTTAGTATAATGTCATTAAGCATAAGCATGAACAATATAACAATCCCGTTAATTTATCATGCCTTCTATCAAAATTTCTGTCTAAAAACTCCCCAGATGGTGCTCGATAACGAGAAGATAAAGGCGAAGTTGGAAACTCAACCACATGTTTTTGGTCCAGGATTTCTAAGTTGCCGAGGCGAATAGTAATCAGGACTCCATGGAGCCTCATTGTCAAAGTACCTCTGAGAAACTGGTTGTTTGGGATTGCCCAGAACCCAAATGAGGAATTGCAAGTTGGCGCAAATTAACATACACCATGGGCAACTTTGCATTCATCTGACCATGTATGCTACCCTCTAGACACATCTGATTAAAGTATTGATCAACAATATGGACATCATCTAATCACCCCATTACCTAAGACACACCTAGCTAATTCTTGAATTCGGGAGACTCATTAAGGTTGTTCAAAGCATCAACATACCTCCTTTCATTTTCCCTTTCATCTCCATCGCCAAAGTGCACTAAACTATCTTGACCAGGATTTGAAAACAGAAAAATCCTCAATCTAGTAAACCTTAACGAATGCTCCAAGCTCCAACAATACCCAATGAAAAAATAAACGATTAAATGGGTATAAATTGTATAAAAAAATAGAATGACACAACCATAAAAATGAGAAGAAGGCTTTGATACCAATTGTTGAATTAAATAAATCTAATAATCTCTTCTCAATTTCATAGCATGTATTCAACAATATCAAAGAAAAATCATACCTCCTGTTAGGTTTTGTGAAAAAAATTCTATGTGATTTAGAAGTTTGATGCATGAAGGAAGCTTGTTTAATCTTGGTTTAGAAATATGGTTTGACTGGGAATCAAATATTATAGTATTTTCTTGGTGTTTGGATGATTGGATGAAGTTTAAAGTATTTGGGCTTGTAGAGTTCTAAGTTATGAAGATCAAATTTCAATGATAATTAGGAGTCTAACTTGAAGGACTCTTGGATGGCTAAAGACATGTTTTGGAGCATTTAACCAAAGAGACGGGCGCCACGGCTTCAAGGAATGGCGCCACGGTACAAACTGTGAAAGGGGGCAGAATGTCGGGCCGGGCCCAGTTCGGGCTCGAAAACGCGTTTTTGGCAATGTCTTGTTCTATCCGAATTTTTAGGACTTCTACTTCATCTTGAACTCCACAACTTCGAGATTTGACTTTTATAAATATCCCACAAGGTATAAACACAAAAATGTGATTTTAACAATTAGATCTTTTTGTATACATTAGAAACAAGAGAGAATTGTTTAGATTAGATTGAGATGATCAAATCTTGTAAAATAATTGGTTGTTTCTTGGTATAGTGAATTCTCATCTTCTACAATTTTCTTGATTGTTGTGTGATCCATTAAATTACATATTGTCCATATATTCTTTCTTTAATTATTTGACCGATTTATCAACAATTGATATCAAAACATTTTTGATATCGGGGTTGATTCATAACAAGTGGTATCAGAGCCAAGGGTTTTAGCGGTTTCTTGGGAGGTACAAATTAATTATTGAAGTAAGGTTGGAACAAAGGCGATTGTTCGGGGATGTCAACTTTGAAATTTAAAATTTCGCTTTTGGAATGCAACAGTAGATTTTCATTGTGGCAAATCAAAATGCAAGCGGTTCTTGCTCAATTGGATCTTGATGATGCTTTGTTGGGGATTGATAAAATGCCTACAACAATGCATGCGGAGGAGAAACGACGGAAGGATTGAAAAGCTCTATCTCATATACATCTTCATCTTTCTAATGAAATTCATCAAGATGTGGTAAAGGAAAAAAGTGTCGTTGTAATGTTGTTGAAGTTGGAGCAGCTTTGTATGACAAAGAACTCGACAAGTAAGTTATACTTGAAGCAGCGTTTTTATTCTCGTCACTTGATGGAAGGTGGATCTTTAGAAGGTCATCTATCGGTGTTAAGAAGCATCACTGATTTGGAAACGATGGATGTTAAGTGTGATGAAGAGGATTTAGGGTTGATATTATTATGCTTGTTGCCACATTCATATGTGACTTTTAGAGATATCATTCTCTATAGTCAGGATACTCTTAAAATTGACGAGATATATGATGCGCTTTATTCTAAGGAGAAGATAAAGCATCTGGTCATCGGTTCTAAGGCTCATAGAGAGGGTCTTGTTGTTCGTGAGAGGAAGACATGTAGTCATGGAAGAGGCAGAGTCAAGTATAACAACAACGGTATAGTCTGTTGGTATTGCAACAACAAGGGGCACATGAAGATGGATTGCTATGAGTGGCGAAACAGGTTTGCTACTACAGATCAGGATAAACAATCAGAAATATTAATCTTATAGAAGAGAACAGTAATGGAGATTTGTTGGTGATTAGTGAAGGTGACTCCAAACCTAACGAGAAATGAATTTTTGATTCAGCTTGCACTTTTCATATGTGTTCAAATCGGAATTGGTTTTCTTCATATGAAACAATTACCAGGGGTTCTGTATAGACGGGACGCAATTAGCCTTGTAGAATAGCTAGGATTGGTAATGTCAAAATCAAGATGCTGAATGGAACAATTAGGACACTTGGTCAGGTTCGACACGTTCCAGGTATAAATAGAAATCTGATCTCTTTGAGTGCTCTTGATTCAAAAGGATACATGTATACCAGTGGATGAGGAGTTCTGAAAGTTAGTAAGGGTGCTCAGGTTGTGTTAAGGAGATGGAGAAAGTCTCAGTTATATGTGTTGGAAGGTTCGGGAATTGCAAATGAAGCAGCTACAACTTATGGTTTGGTAAGCGGTAAGTTGGGTAAAGTTGGTTGTAATCAGGTTGTTTGTGGTGATTTGGACAATAATATTGGGAAACCTTCTAGTAGCTTAGGTGGAACTAGTTGTGATCTTGTTGATCATGGTAATTAGAGCAGGTTTGACAACTCAGTTGGAGTTGGGATTGCTTGTGGTGGTTCAAGCAGGTCTATTGACTCAGTTGGAACTGGAAGTGAACGGGATAATTCAAGCAAGGATGGCGCGCAAGGTAGTTCTGTAGGCATGCATGGCTTGGATGTAGTTCACAGTTGCTGAGTATGCCCGGAAGGGGCATGGCGCGCCAGACGGGGGCATGGAATGTTCAGTTGGGACATGGTGGAAGAGTTGGAGAATGATTTAAAAGAGAGAAGATTTAATTCCTTGTTATGGAATTTGTGTCACAGTGAAGTTTGTTAGGTTTTGTGACAAAATTTTTATGTGATTTAGAACTTTGTTGCATGAAGGAAACTTGTTTAATCTTGGTTTAGAAGTATGGTTTGATTGTGAATCAAATATCATAATGTTTTTTTGGTGTTTGGATGATTTGAGGAAGTTTAAAGTATTGGACTTGTAGAGTACTAAGTTATGAATATCAAATTTCAATGATAATTAGGAATTTGACTTGAAGAATGACTCTTGGATGGCTAAAGACATGTTTTGGAGTATTGAACCCGAGAAACGGGTGCCATAGCGCCAAATTGTGAAAAGGAGGCAGAATGCCCGAGGCCGCAGCGCCGGGCTCGGGTGCCGACTGGGCCTGAAAACACGGTTTTTTGGCAATTTTCTTGTTCTATTTGGATTTTTGGGACTTCTACTTTATCTTGGAATCCATAACTTCGAGATTTGGCTTCTATAAATAATCCATAAGGTATAGACACAAAAATGTGACTCAAAAGGAGAGAAAAGAGAGATTATAACAATTAGATCTTTGTGTATACATTAGAAACAAGAGATAATTGTTTAGATTAGATTGAGATAATCAAATCTTGTAAGACAATTGGTTGTTTCTTGGTATAATGAATTCTCCTCTTCCACAATTTTCTTGATTGTTGTGTGATCCATCAAAATTCATATTGTCCATAATTTTCTTCTTTAATTATTTGGCCGATTTTTCAACAATCGATATCAAAACATTTTTGATATCGGGATTGATTCATAACACCTCCAATAGCTTGTAGTTGATTTTCCATTTCTTTGTTTAGGCTGCAAAAGATGAAGAACTTTTCTATGGAGAGAACTACTCTCTTCCCCTTCTAGAAACTGATAATCCTCACCAAAAATCAAGAGGCAAAATGTCACATGTATACATAGAACTCAAGGGAAAATTGCAGCTATGGTACTAAACCTTTCACCTTTTTGTAGACTTTGTCCAAACATTTCATTTGTGCCAACTACAGTACCAAACATTTAAACAATTCGCACCCAAAGTCCAAGTTGACAGAAACCGTTATTGACTAATAATTAAATGCATGACCAATTGTTGACCAATTTTAAAAGGTAAATATGTAATTTTATATTTTTCATATGAAGAAAATTAAAATAAAAGAAATAATTTTTTTAAAAAAAACCCTAAACTACTGTTCATCTTCTTCATCCCCACCATCCAGTGCTACCGCCAATAATGCCATCTTCTGCGAATCCCTCTCTCTCACTTCTACGTAATGCATAGAAAATTGGAGAAGCAATAGTCAATAACAATAACAATAATCCCACATCTCTCTCTTCGACCTATGTTCTTTCGTGGGTAGCTTTTTTTACTTTTCTTGATTTAAAAGCACGTTGGGTTGCAATGATGGCCATGGCTAGCTTTCTCTGGAAAAATCCATGAAAAGTGTTGGGAAATTGGCGCTAATTTCCCTTCTTTTTATTACCCGCATGATCTTTTGTTGTTCAGAAAATAATGGCAAACAAAGAAAAATAAATATAACAACGCACAAATGGACCGTCAAAGTTTTTCCACTATATGAAAAATTGTTACAATCATATAGAATTTTCACTTACCAACCCAATCCCAAAGTATTACAAAGAAAAAATCTTCAATAGCCTAGCACCTTTATTTTTCTTTCCAAACTATAATTTTTCCTTTACTTGGATGGGATCAATTAAAAGATGAGAAGAGTCATCTATTTATAGAGGCTAAAGGAGGTGGAATGCATGGAGGTGGAGGGAATTCAAACCAAAATTCTCCACTTTCTTTGACCTAGAGTAGGAGAATTCAAGATAAAATTCTTCATCCTTTTTTTTGACTAATTCAAATCTTAACAAAGAAGAAAGAATGTCAATTATCCTTTAAGCCACCAATTTTTCACTAAATGAGTCAATTATCCAACAAAAAGTTTCTTCCCTTTTCTTTCTATTTTCACACACACTTAGTGTTTGTTTATATATTTAAATTAAATTTTACCAAGATGGCAGCTCGTGTCGTGTGAGAATGTCTCAGTCTCAGTCTCGATTAGTTATTTGAACTTTTAGACTCGGTATCTTCAAACTTAAGAAGAATGTCTCAAATTCTCTGATATTTAACCTTAAAAGAATTTACTGTGATTTTCATAGTTTATTGAGTATTAGAAAGTGAAGTGGTGGGTGTAGAAGAAAATGATTGGGGTGGGGTTGGGGGAAGAAAATAAACAATTGTTTAGGTTTTTTTTTAATTAATTCTTTTATTTTAATTTTTTTTCTTATGAAAAATATAAAGTTACATATTTACCCTTTAAAAATTGATCAACAATTGGTCAAAAATTTAATTATTGGTTAATTAACGGTCAAACTAACGGTTTCAGTCAATTTGGACTTTGGATACGAATTGTTTAAATGTTTGGTATCGTGACTGGCACAACAAATGAAAGATTTGAACAAAATCTACAAAAATGTAAAAGATTTGGTACCGTAACTGTAATTTTCTTTAGAACTCAATGGGTCAATTCTATATTAAATGGGATGAGAGTAGAGGCCTCCATATGTGTTTATTAAAAAAAATGGTACATCCCATTATGGGCACAATGGCCAAAATGTCAACGCTAATCCATTAAGTAGAAATACAATACAACAATAGGTATTAATACAACATTACAGACACTTAGAATTATCAAATTGCCAGAATTTCGTCAACTCGTGTCAATGAATTATGGTACAAACTCCCCACGACTGGCTTTCCCGAAAGTTCATAAATTCCACCACACACTATGACACAACATCAATCAATGCCCGTTTGCTAAATCGTGGACCCACTAATAATATTACACCTTCTATAATGGCAACTTATTATCTATTATAGTAATACATGTATAAGGATGAACATATATTTCCCAAAGAATATCGTTGTCTCTCACGAAGAAAGGAGACACGTTATCGACAACGTCAATATCTCCATTTATTGACTCAAGACATTAGTCTAATATGCTCTACCATTTTTTGGACAATTTTTCTTGAGGTGTCCAATTGTCCACATCTGCCGAATATAGGGATTAATATTTTTTCCAGATTATTTTTGTGCAATCTTAATTAACACACCATTGACTTGTACTTTGCACAAGCTAAAATTGATTCTCCATCAAATTTCTCCATGCCGCACTTTTTTTTTCTATGTTTCGACGCTCCAAACGACTTGACACTCTAATAGAACTTGTTGGAAATTGAGACCAATTTCTCAATATTTTCACAAGATCCTTGTTCAAAGAAATAATAATGAGATGAAAAAATATACGATAGACGGAGAATAACAACACAGATTTATGTGAGAACTCTTGAACCAGAAAAAAATCACAAGTTGCCAAGGACAAAAATATTTCACTAGATGAAAAAATAGTACAATCATATCACACATCCCAAACCTCCAACCACACCCAAAATACTAATATTGGATGAGACTACAAAGGATCCCAAAGTCTCATCCCAAGACAATCCATGACTATCTCAAACATGGAATAAATGAAATATTAAGGAGAAGCATCTATTTCTAGGAACATTAAAGAATGGAATTTCAGTTTTTAATCGAAATGGAATTCTAACAGTATATTACAATTACAAAACTAAAATTCTATTTTATTTGGGACACGCAAGCAGAATCATGTTTCTTAAATCGCTTTAAATGTCTCATTTATTGGATTTTGGTTTTGTGAAGGAACTATGTTGGATTTTCCTTGTTTCACTCGATTTGTATATCAAGTGGATATCTAGGGCCCGTTCGGTAGGGATTAAAATCATATTAAAATTGAAAAACTAGTCGTTATTGTTGACTTTTATTAGACGAGTGTGACCCAGGATCGGAGTGGTTGGTGGGGGTAGGGGGGGGGGGGCGAAGGGGTGGGGGGGGAGGTTGTATGCGAAAGTGGTTGTGAAATAGGGGGGTGCAATAGGGGTTAATGAGCAGGTGGCGGCGCGGGGGGGGGGGGAAGGAGCGGTGTTGTATGGGGGGGGGTGGGGGCCTGGGGGGCGCGTGGGGAGAGTGCTTGTGGGGAGTATTTGGTTCGCTTGGGGTGAGATGAAGGGGAGTTAGTGGATAAGAGGGTTTATAATGTGGGGGGGAGGGAGTTGGGGTGCTGCGGGTTGAGATGGTGGTTTCATATGATAGTTTCTATATACTCTATTGCTATATCTCTGCTGTCGCAGAGAGTGGTAAGAAATTGTTGAGGGGAGGGGGGGTGGTGATTGGCGGGGGGGGGGGGGGGGGGGGGGGGGGGGGGTTCGTAATGAATGTGGCTTTTTGTGATGGGGTAGGATTTTTCTTGGGGGGTGGGGTGGGGCGATTTGTTTATTAGTGTTTGTCAATACGTTAGGGTGTTATTTTGAAAAACTGTTTCTCAAAACAAAAAACTAAAAAACGCTTTTAGTTTGAAATTTTTTAAATTCTTTTTTATAACCTCAATATCCTAGAAATGAAGCATGCCTCAGCATATTTCAAGAGCTACACTGCATTCAACCGAGTGTTTGAGATTGTTAATAGAAATCTAGACATTTTCTTCTCATAATAGTTGTTTATATGCCTCATATAGAGTGAAACACAAATTTACTTGATCAAAATGGCTAATGCTGGAGCAGAGCGAAGCGATGGCATCGGCCTTGTGGGTTTAAATGGTATTTTGAGATGAGTATCCAACGGGCGAATGCCTAAACGCTTTTGGTACTGTGTATATAAAAAGAAAATTCATTTGTATTGAATTGCAGTGATGAAATCAAACTCGTGACCTTTAGAAAATCTATGACTCTCCCAACTAAATTATCCCACTATTGACAAAATCAAGCCATTTTCTGTATTTTAACTTGGTTTTAACTGAAAACAATCTAAACAACTTTTTGATGTTTTTCATTTTCTCTATAAATTTTAAACTCGTTTTTGAAAATTCGTTTCTAAAAATAAATAAATAAACGTGTTTTCAATGTTTTCTAAAACTAAAAATTGAAAATGACTTAAAAATAATAAAAAGAACAAGCTCAGAGAATCTGAGTTTTGGATCTTTTTTTTTTTTTTTTTTACTAGTTGCCAACTCTTTATAGGGTACATATATAAGAAAGTAAAATCATGAATGTTTAGGTGAAATGTAAGATTTAGGGTTTGGTTATTCTAATTGATGTTCAATAACCAATTGCAACTAGATACAAAGTTCAACGATCTCTCGTGTTATTTATCAACTTCTTTAAATAAACCAAACAAGAGCTAAATCTGTCATGAAATGCATTATAAATAAACTGAAGAAATTTTTGGAAGACATTGGCACCAATTTTGCAACCTTGACCCATTTATATTACAACAAAAGACGTGGAAGTGGCTTATGTTCATGTTACCGTCAAAATTCAACAAAATCTGGCACGCACAAGCTTGCTACCACATTTACCGAATTTAATCGAGCCTGTTTAATGAAATATTCTATTTTCCAAGAACTGCAAGTCTGCAATACTTGATTTCACTTGTATACCAACACAGAATGGTACTCTTTCCCTATAGAGCAGTATGTACCAAAAATAACTATACAAAGCCATGTAATGCAGGCCAACTGAGTCGACCAGTTCATAAAATACTCCAAATTTTGAAATCACAGTGGCCCTCTGAAATTTAGGTTCCTTCATGCAGCGAGTCATTTGGGTCATCTGAAGATTCTGAACTGACAATGTCAAGTAAACAGAACTGTCAGTTGACAACACTGCTGAAAGGAAAGGTTTAATTCTGTCATTAACCTGTTGATATGAACTTCAACCCCAACTGATGCGATATTCAGATGTCTGCAAAATATTGCATCCAAATCAGCATATAATAGAAAGATTATATAACAGTTTCCACCAAAAGAGCTGAACAACACAAGCTTGTCCTCACCCATAGCACATCCCTTAATTTGTCCAGTTACCAAGTTCTTATCGTTTTGCCATAAAATGGGATAACATTGAGTAACAAAGGAACCTGACAGCATATAAAGACACCCCTATGGGGACAATTATGTACCCATAGCATTTTTCCAAATAAATGAAAATCCTGAAGTACAAAGAAACTTACGTGTTTCTGAGCTTAAATAGGTTCTTTCAACAATTTCCGACTTCAGAATTTCTTACAATAGATAGAACATCTTCCTTAAGCTTCTCTATCATCTGCATTAACAAAAAGGAAAAAAAATTGTTTCACATGGAAAAATTGACAATTTTGATAGCATATCAAAAGCCTTATGAGGCATACCGAGCTTGAGGTCTTAGCCCATTTTAACATCGATGTAGCAGCATCCTTCAAATGGTTGTAACCCACATGATCATAACTTATAGAATGATCTGAATTTTCGGTTGCTTCTGCCACCCACAGGTTATTCACTGGATCTTTAGGTCTTTTGATGAGATTACGAAACACAACCTGGAAAGATCGGCTGAAGTGATATTTCCACATAAATTATGGAAGATATGATCCTTATGATTTACAAGTGATGTTATCAGAAACCAATCTACAGTATATTCTTGAATTTTGTTGAACTGGTAGAATCTTCTGGAATTCAATCTTTTAAAACAAAAATAAAAGACTATTACTCTTGAGGAATTTTTATTTTTTTTATAGGTAATCAGGTAATTTTATTAATAAAAAAAGAATACACATGAAGTGTATTAACAATTTAAACAAGAAAGAAAAGACATGAAGTTATGCAACCCCTCTATAGGATTACTAGCCGCGGCATTAAACCAAATATACAAAGTCAGATAAAATAATTTTCTAATTTGCTCTGTGGTCCGTGTTTAGTCTTCAAAATATCGGTTGTTCTTTTCTCTTCACACACATCAAACAATGCATCCCAGGATAAGATTCCATACAAGCTTGCTATCCTTATCGCGAAGTTTTCTTCTCCATGCCTGCAATACATCTTCAATACATCTAGACAACACCCAATCTATATGTTGAGAAACTATAATAATGTTCCACAGCCAACGAACACAGTCATAGTGAATGAACAAGTGGTCATGCGTCTCCCCATCACTCCTATACATATAGCACCACTCGATTACATAAAAGTCTTTTCTACGAAGGTTATCAATCGTTAATGTCTATCCCCTTACAATGGTTCACATTAAAAATGTCACCCGTGAAGGCAATTTACACTGTCACACCATCTTCCAGGGAAATGAACTCTCCACATGTCTTAAGAAGGATCTAAAATAAGAGCGAACTGAAAAAATATTATTCCGTGCCAACCTCCATCAACTACGATCATCATCTCCTACCCGAATTTGCACCTCATACAAATAGGTTAAAAATAGTGCATAATCATCCAATTTATAATCCTACAAACCCTTCTGAACGGTTCCAACTGTAACTCCCATTGTGAATGGCTAATACGTCATTCACCATAGCATAAGGCACTGTGGAAATGCGATGCAAGGAAACCCCACCTTTAGCGGTAGATCTCCACACCAACAATCATCCCAAAATATGATATTATTACCATTCCCCACCACAAACCATTCCCCACCACAAAAGTCAATCTATCCCGAAGGTCATTCCATCATCGTCGAATATACCTCCACAAACTCACCTCGTAAGAACCACGACCCTCATATGAACACTAGCCCCCCTCCATCACACCATACTTCGCCCCAATGATTTTGATAGGCCGCCAATCCGGTTCACTTATACACGAAGGAAGAAAGGGGCCACCAATTTGTGGACGGTAATCGGTTGGGAGGAGGGGTAAAATAGTAATAGTGATGTGGAGGGAAGTGTGAATAAAAAAGGGGGTAGGGGAATAAGTTTGTTAGGCAAATTTTCATTCATTCAGTTGTAATTGGGGGAGAGACCAGGCCTCTCGAATAGCCTTGGAATTTGTCACCATTCATCTACAATCAATCCAATATTTGCTTCACGTTCATCTTATATAAATATACAGTTCATCAACTATTGTTTCTAAATCTTGATTCCAAGGTAGCTTACTAATCAGTTCTTTTCAGCAGGAGGATAAAACTTCAGTGCAGGCTACAAATCTCCAGAAATTCGGCAGAAGTTGGCAATCAACTGGTAAGGTCCTATCAGATTTCTTCAAGAAACTCTCCCTCTCCACTCCAAACCGTGACAACCATTTGCCCAATAAAGCATTGTTGAACAAAATAAGGCTCCTCAATCCGAGGCCTCCCATCCTCGTACGAGAACAAACAACTCTCCAAAACCAAATGAAATTTCCTCTCCTCCCAATCCCGCCCAAAGAAAATCCCTTCGAATCCTCTCTAATCTATTTGTCACCGCAACAGGAATAGGAAACAGTGATAAAAAAATAAGTAGGGATATTTGAGAAAAATGGTTTCGATGCGTGGAAAATAAACTTTGAGAAATTTATTAAGTGAGGTAGAGTAAAATATGGATGACTATGTGGTCTAATCTATGTCCTTTCTGGTTATGCAGGAATTTATTACTGGTGAAAATAAAATCAAAGCCATATCATAATCAAATATTGCTCGTAGTCCATTTGATCCTATCAACGGACTTCCCGAATTTGGTATTAAAAGACAAAATTGAAAGATCAACCAACTGAAAATGTAACCCCGTCTTTGATCCCTCATTCTTTAAAAACTCATCTTCAACTACACATTCTAATAAAATAATTTTACACGTAACCCAAAATTTTTTCCTACTTTTTAATCATATTCTCTCCAAAAAAATCACTATTACAAAATCCATTGTCAATAAAAATGAGGCTCAAACAAACCCGTAATATATGTACTTCGACAAAACTACATGAACAAGTTGACGATGAAGGATGAGTCGTGTACTTGTAAGTACTTACCACAGATCCTGCAACATTATAGTTTACTGGTGCAAATGAATCACACTCTATGTCAGGCAAGTAGAAGCTTATGGCCAACAATGTATCTGATGATTCCTTGAAAAACGATTCAGATGCCGATTCATCCGTCACAAACACCCACTGCTTCTTTTGATGAGCTTCTGTATACACCTCTCCCACATAAACAACAAAAGCAGCTATATCGAATTCACTGAACAAAATTTGTGCAAGAAACATTAGTAAAAACCTTAAAGTTATGATAGAAGCAGAACCAATTCCAAGACATTAGGAGAACGCCCACCTGGAGAGAGGAACTTCACCCAGATTTGATATTGTAATTGATGATCGTGGAGTGAAGAAAGGCCTGCAAAGAAAACTTGTCGTCCATTCAATCTATTTCACACTCTCAAGCACACAGAGATCTAAGTCTAACAGATAAACTTACTCATATTTTTCAATTATTGAAGGAGACAAAGGCAGCCAATTGGTAGTCGAACCTCTTGCTTTCAAGTAAAGGGTGCCTGAATAGGAGCTGCATGGTAAAAGACCTCCAACAGCATATGCCCGCCCCTCGATCAGGTCTAGTTTCTGTCAAAGATAGCAGGAAATTATCCCAAAGATGTATCAAGAAGCATGTAATTAGAAAAGAAAGCACGAAGTCTGCACAGAAACTTGATATTCGCGTATACGCATCTAAGTCAGTAGACTATGCCACAATTGAATTCACCTGTTTCTCAGTTGGGTTCCATATAGTTATCAAGCCTTTGCCTGGGTAGCATTTTCGTTGATGACTTTTATTAGTCAACCCAACAACTCTAACCCGCATAAATGGAGTGACCTCTCTCTCATTTAGGCCAGATGCTTCCAGAGCTCTCTCAATAGATTTTTGCATATCCAACTGCCTCATTTCCTAGCATACAGAGGACATCATGAACAGAACTCCTGCTGAAGATTATAACAGTAAGTAAAGAAACATGTCTCGCCATACCTCTAGTTTAGCTTTATAAGAAGTAAAAGAGGTTAATTGTTTTGAGCTCATCCCAGCCATTAGTAATTCTGGTTCAGCAGCTGTCTCAAGTAACTTCAAGAGTTTGGCTCCTTCATCATTATCATGGTCGTCATCACCAACAGAAACTTCTTTTTCCTTTTGGAACTCAGACATAATCCCTTCTGCGACAACAGATCGCCTAGACTCAAAGAAGAGATAAAGAATCAAGTAGAGTTCTATAGCTACATTAATTTACAAGTAACAGTTATTTTTTGTTGTTTGCTATCAACTGATAACAATGTCTTCCATCTCATAAAGTAGTTATCCTAACTTTTCCAGAACCTTAAATACCTTACGACCCTTTCCATACCACCAAATGTGAAAAGGGTTTATTTCTTGGGGAGGGGATTTGTGGATACACCTGTTTGGGATATTTTTAATTTGATAAGAAGTTCAAGCTATGTTTGCCTCCTTTTTTTGTCATTAGCAGCACAAGCTTTTTCACTGCAAGTTAGCAAATCATATATGATAGGCATTATTTTTTATCTTTATCACGCATTGATGTCATTCTCTCAGTAGTGAAAGTGTTAAACATGATTTTATTTCTCTTTTAGAATTAGTTATTTTAAAATGATATTCATCCTTCTAGTCCTGTCACTTGATTTGTTGCCACAAACAACCACCACTCCATACCCCATTCTATTTAACTACAAGAATTTACATTTAAAACAGAGGATTGGAAAAACTTGACAGTCGAATAATGTTGTTATTCTAGTACCACCCAAAATTCTCCTCAATTCATATTCTAAATCTTTACAACAGAAATCCAAACCTTTTTCCACACAATTTTGGAATCACATGAATCATTTCACGCAACTTCGTTCCATTGCCCCATATAGAAGATCCTATAAAATTATACATCTGCAATCACATAAAGCTATATAATTTTAGTCCACTTTTTTCTTCTTAACAAGTCTAACATGTTCTAAAGGGATCATATTGCTCTTATAAATGTGAATTTCAGTTCATCTCTGCAAAAATATACTCCAAAAACTAAGTCATCCTTCTTTAGTTTATCCTTTTTGTTGGCATACATTCTTGCTTCTTATTTTATTTGATCTTGTATGGCTACAGGTTTACCATAACATTCTAATTCTCCCTACATTCATTTTTTAACGTTTTGCCCATTAACGACCCAACACTTGGTACCATAAAATAAACTTCTATCAGACCTTGCATTCCAACTTTTATGTTATCTTCCTGTCACGTAGAATACATACAGTACTTCTCCAATCATCCATTCCGCTTTAGTAGGACAAATTACATACTCTTCAAATCATCCTTCTAATACAATCACTATATGGCAAAATATTTTTTTGTGACTCCATTGTTACCCTATTCCTACTATAGTTCCATATATTTCGCTTAAAATTTAAAACATCTCAATGCACAGTGAGAGACAGAATAAAGAATACATGATGAACTCCATGTGAAGCAACACAATGATCTTCTTAAACATCCATAATGACATTTAATAGGCTCCACAGAAAGCCTATGAAGCACAGATAGGAGTGTCGGTTTCAAATACATCGAATACCAATACATCTTGGACACGTTGAGATACATGTAGTTGTGTATAATGTGCCACCTGGCATGTCCTAATATTATGTTTGTAAAATTTTACTTGTCACGCAGCTTGTCCTGTATGTTTCAAATTTTAATGTGCAAGGACACAGTCTATCCAGACACATCAAGGACACAGCAATGCATTTTTAAAACTTTGAAATATAAAAGTAGGAAAAAAAAAATAAGTCAATAATGAGAGAAAAATTGAAAGAACTTTATGTCAAATTTGTTTCATATTTATCATATGCACCACTTCTTGATATATACATTTATTTGATTGGCACTAGTTATACAAAGTACAACTTAAAGTTATCTTAATAAAAAATAGACACTCCTCAAATTCAAAAGATTTTATTTGCTACCTTCACTATCAAAGCTAAGAAAGAGTATAATTTTACTGAAAAAATATTTAGTATAAAACTAAAGATGAAAAATATAACTGTAATTTAAAAGAATATCTATCTGCAAGCCAATGTCCTATTTTTCCGAAATATTATGTGTACTTGTCCATATCCATGCTTCATAATTTTTGACATAACAGGTTTTACTCTGCACCTAGCCATATTCCACATCATATTCACATTCAAGAAAAAAAAATGAATCTAAGAAAACATATATATGTTTCTTCTAACTTATGATACTTTATATAATTGTTAGATCAGATTAAGGACCAATTTTCGAGTGTAAAAATGGAAATTTGCACAAATTTCTAAAATCATAAAAATAAAATTATTGAAGCGACAAGAAAACATATATAACAAAGCAAGAACTAATAGAAGAAATAGGATAATGATATTGAGTGTAGTCACATGGTACAATCCAAAACTATATATGCATCCCGGAAATGTTAGCAATCTATGGTTAGTTTGCATTTACAAGTAGGGCATCACCTCTGATTATATGATTGCTGCACTCTAGCTTCCATCCTCTCGGACCTCACAATAAAGTCCCCATTACTAAGCCTGGACGAGATATTATTCTTGTCAGACCCTAAAACATAGCAGGCATATATAGTTAAATGATCATCAGGATTACCTTTCCCTGTAAAGAATTGGATATATCCTTTCAACCCCAACTAAAGTACTAGGAACAGATCCTCCAGTACCCTTTATGCATTTAAATGCTAACGGAACACTGGCACTTTTACCTGTGCACATGGCAAGCCAAAGCCTGAGGCAGAAGAAACAACAAATATGCATATGCTGCAGAAAGATATTATTTCATTTATGAAAAAATGCATTATAGCGTGGCAAGAACTTACAGAATCCTAATCGTTCAGCCCAATGACATCTGTATGTTCCATTTATATGCAATAATATACTAGTTGTTTGTGATACCTGAAATCAAATTTAAAACATCTAAATAAACACCTATATTAAAAAAGATCGACAAGCCAGAATAAGCTGAAAATTGGAACCAGGCAGTGACCTCAAGAGGTGAAATGGGCCCAACCCAGCCACATAATTTAGCTCCCCGGATCTTCAGATGACAACAGAAACTGTAAGCGGTAGGAAATACTGAAAATCCTCGAAGAAAAATCTAAGTGTAAAAATAATACGTCGTACCCTGAGCTTTTGTCCCAGAAACAACTTCCCAGCAGCAAGCTTCTTAGATAGCAGTTCATCAAGTAGAGCTTTCACCGAATACCTATATAAATTACGAGTTAGATGTTGGACATCAATTTTGTAGCAAAAGCATTAATGTGAAGATGTTCTCACCACCCATCAGTTAATTCGATTTTAGCAACTGTTGCATTGTCATCGCCTTCTGACAAAACAGATTGAGGTCCAATCTTAGGGTCCCAATTTTCACCAACAGACGAAATGCACAGTACCATCATCGAAGAAGGCGGCACATCTCCATCTAAAATTTTCTTGATTGCAGATCGATGGCCATGATTTACTTCTCTCTCATACCTGCAAGGGGATATGAAGAATTTTTCAATACATTCTTGAAGCTCTGGCTACAAAGAATAGCAATGTGAATCTTAGGTACCTATACTTTAATTCTTCAAGCACATTAGAGACTGTCAATAATTTTCCAGAGAACTTGGCAGGAAAGCATCTCTCATAAGATGCAAGTTTCCAGACAATCCACTTATAATGATTTGAAACCCACCTATAGTTATGGTGGAGAAAATAATCAAATAAGAAGATCGGCCGGAGGATTAATGAGAAGGCAAAGAAAATTATAATAGATAGAAACCCATCAAGAAAAGTTATTCAATGAATATAGTAATCAATCGATTTTATTACACCGCAAGTTATGAGCACAAACAAATTTATCTAATCGTTGCCAATTAGTCTATGTATAGCACTTCTCTCCAGATGGAAGCACAAAATACAGAAACATCAAAAATCATCTTCCAGGACAATACCTAAAAATAATTCTGAATATGTACAGCATACAAAATAAGTTCAACAACGTTCCAGATAGCAACATTACTCTTTTGTTAAATATTGCAGGGAAGCTCCAGACTGCGACAGCATCTTGATGAAAGCTTCTGGTCCAATGCAATCTGAAACTGGTTCGGTATGAAATGTGTAATTTCCAGCAGCAGTTGGGTTCATTTTTCTGACACTGAATGGCAAATTCTCCAACTGAAGTCATATTACATTGTTGTAAGAATTAATTGCTATAGGAAGAAGATATTAGTAAAAGAAAAAATACTCTGGATGTATATCATACCTTTTGGATACATGAAGGCTGTGAAATATATTCCTTAATGTACACTCGAGGAACCTGAAATGGATATCGCATGGAAACTCTTCCTTTGCTGCAGGATTCTTTCGGCGCTAGTCTGGACAAACCTAATGAAGATATGTTCCTTAGAGATTCAGAAGAAAGGTTTCATCAAGCAAGAGGTTATCTTGAGAGCTTGACAGTTTACCATTAGGAACAGATGAATCAATTTTATGAAGAGGCGTGACAAATTTGGAAGTTCGGGGTCTCTTGAATGGAGATACAGAATTAATCCTTCCAAGTTTTCTCTTTTCACCAAAATATTGCTTGTTATCTATATCTTCCATGCCATTTCTGTTCGAGATATCCGCCAGTGGACCATTTGATAACCTTTTTGTGGCATCTATCCTTAAATGAATTTCATTTTCCGAACAATCCACTCTTTCTGCAGGAAAATTATTTTTTAGTGGCTTTACATCGGTGCCATTATAAGGCCTGATAGGATTGTTATTCCTAGCCTCTGCATCAAACTTTTTTATCAAGTTATTCCCAGGACCTATTGTCTCCAGCCTACCCGACAACTGCTTTTGGTTTGAAGTTGATCTTAGCGGGGATGTAAAGTTCCTCAACAAACTATTGCTATTTGATGGCCGTGAGAATGGAGTCATCTGACCATTTTCTTTATTTGAAGTATGAGTGGTTTTTCCATCTTCAAATATTGAAATTGCTGGATCAGCTACGTCTGCTTCATTTAAGAAAGAATCCAACTCAGGATCTCCAAGCAGGTTCCTTGCTCGTTGCAGTGCATCCGTAGAAACCGATATTGATCTTCCCCCTGCAGTATGGAACTTGACTGGAGGAGGTTTATGAGCAGCATCCACAAAATCTGGAATGAATTCTTTGGACTTGCTTCTGAGTGAATTAGACTTTGCAATGTAGGGAGATATGGTAATTCTGGAAACACTGCTAAAACCTAAATTAGTTGGATCCTCCATCTCTAAGGGAGATGGATTTTCACAACAAAGAAGCTGGCTTGAGGTTAAGTGCTTCCTCGTCTGCTCAAAGCCATCAAAAGTCTCGTGATTGGAATTTTTTTCCAGACCTAACAATGCTTTTGCTCTGTGTAGGCCTGCAGAAGATATGTTAACCGCTTTACCTGAACCTGTCTGGAACATGGAATTTGACATGTTAACGTCATTGTTTGAGCGATTCTGGGAACCAGACCCAAAAACAACAACCGGTTTCAGAAAGCCTGTCTGGAATGTTGGTTTTGAAAAGCTATTTCCATTCTCTTTTCTATCCAATTGGCCTGCACAGTCTATTTGTTAAGAGAAAGTTACAACCCTCCAATATCACAATCAGGAATTAATAACAAAGAGAGACAACAATATCAAGAAATGTTCACAGAATGTCAAATACTTTTATGAGGTAGTAAAATCTGTACAATTTTGACCTTTTCTTGCTACAATTCCCCAGTACACCAATGATAGTTCGATTGGAAAAATTGATTCAGTTGCTTTATGTTTTTTTTTTTTTTAAATTTTGTTTCTTTGGTTAGTTATTATTTCTAGGTGTTGCTTCCTAAAATCAACATAGTCCATTCTAATAACTATTGAGATCAGAATTGTGATGCAGGTATCCAGGTGTCACTTAGTATGAGATTTTAAATACTCTATACGCCAAAATTAATTTGTAATTGACATTGACATTCTTTCTCACTATACTTTTTTCCTGTAATGCAGAAGAAAAACGATAAATCAACTGAGCCACTATTTGCTACACATTAAAATTTTCATTCTCATTCTTCTACTCATTTTCAACCACACATTCTTCAATAAAATAATATTTTCCATCACATCAATAATTTTTTCTTCTTTTTCAACCACACATTTTCTATCAATCTACTATTCCAGAATATATTCTTTCAAAATAATTTGGCTCAAACACACCCTGAATGGTATTTAATATACATACAATTCAAGAAAAAAAAACGTAAGATAGACATAAGAACAAAAGTAAATAATGCATTTACTTTTGGTCCTAAATTTAATGATGAAAATAATGCATTCAAAACAATTTCCCTGCATCATTTGTTCTTTCTATTTAATTGAAACTTACATGTGGGAAAATAATTTTTTAAGTTTCACTATTTCAAATAACAAAAATACAATATTGTATTTATCAATTGGTTATTATTTAGAACATATTTACCAATCCAATTAGGGGGTTAGAAACTTTGGCTTTAGTTCAGCCAGAATAAACTTGTGGATCAGCGTGTTAGAGAACCTATGTTTCAAAATGTTATTAATTATTAGAACTGAGGAGTCATATGAAAATCAACTATAAAAGCTGTATATGAGCTAGAAATAAATATTACTGTCAATGACATGAAGAAAAAATTGTTGGTTTTTCTCACTAAAAGGTAACTGTTTTGAACAAACCCAGAAAATAGTCCACATACATTCCGTAATGTTCAAAACCGCTCAGAAGTTTTGCTCATTAACTGCACAAGTTGAAACGGCTCCATGATGGGCAGAGCACATATAAAAGGCAGTGCAAAGTAAGTTTTCGAGTCCCTAAGCCTACTTTCTCTATTTAGAAAACACACCATCGATTTTGAGAGAGATAAGGTTTAGAAGACCTTCAATAAATCCTTCCCAATACCTTCGAGCATGTACTAGACAACGGCAATGGCGGGAGGTACGTTTTCGGTCCAATTCTTTTAATTCCGCGTTGATCTAATTGCTATATAGGATTGTTAAGCATGATTAGATCATTAAAGATTAGCTTACATTTGGTATCAGAGCTCCGTTTTACCTCTGCCTTGCTCGTTTGCTCTCTGTCGTTTTTCCAGAATTTTTGTAGAATTCTTTTCTTGGATTTCAAGTTTATGTTTGATACGTTTTTTATGAAAAATAACATCATAAATCATTAGGAAATTGAATTCTGGGAATTTTGATATAAAATACGCAAATTTTGGATGTCGGAATCATGAGAAACCATCGGGTTTTTTATTCGGGCGCAACCGGGTCGAAATGACCTGGCAAGAGGTTGAAAAGGATCACTGTTGAAGAATTAAAAGGGGGTGGGGGGGGCAACTTTGCAGAGACGTCCAGCCGTTTTTGTTGACTTGTCTTCCAACCAATTAAATGGTAATTGAGGCCCAACTTGTCCAAATAAATCAAAGGGAAGATTTCATAACTAAGAGGTTTAATTTTACCAATTTCAAATTTAAAATATTATGTTTAAAACTTAAAATTTCACATATTTTTTAAAAATTTTATTTATAAATTAATTAAACATATATTTTATTAATTAAATATATTAAGGTCACAATTTCAAATAATTTGGTCACAATTTTCATATAATTGATCACAAATCATAATTTTTATATGTCACAAATTATTTTATGACCACAAAATTATTTTATGACCACAATTCAAAAATTTTATATGTTACAATTTGTTCATCGATCACAAATAAAAAATTTATACATCACAAATTATTTTACGGTCACAATTCAAAAAATTTATATGTTATAATTTGTTTATCGATCACAAATCAGAAATTTTATAAGTCACAAATTATTTTACGGTCACAATTCAGAAATTTTATAAGTCACAATTTGTTCATCGGTCACAAATAAAAAAAAATTATACGTCACAACTTATTCATTGATCACAAATCACAAATATTATAAGTCACAACTTATTAGATAGTCACAAATTAACAATTTTTTAGGTCACATTATTTCTTAATCACAATTTATATTTTTCGTTGGTCACATATTGTTTATCGATCACAAATTAATGAAATTAATGGTCACAAACGACCAAATAATCTGTGATACCACCAAAACTTGTGACCATCACCTCACCACCACCACTAACAACATGACAACGAACCCCCGTCGCCAAAACCACCACCACCACCCCCACCCCCCATCCTACAACCCAAAAAAAAAATCCACAACCCCACCATCATCGCCGCCGACCACCTCCAACAACTTCAAATCCACCAACACCAACACCACCACCACCACCTCGTCACCACAACCACCAACAAAATCACTGTCACCACCACACCAACAAGATCCAATACCGTCGCCCAAACATCATATCGCCTCCCAAAAATCAACAATAACTAGAGTACCATGAGCATTTAGAATACTATGAATCTGTCCAAATGTTGACTAAAAAAGATAGCTCCGACATTCATTCTGACCAGTGACCATACATTTGAAGATAGCTCCAACATCCATCAAGTTTCTAATGACCATACTTCTGAAACTCTCACTAGCTATTGTCTGACCAATAGTAATGAAATAAATAAAATTGTAAAACGGGGTGATTATAATAGAGAAAATGGAAAACATCAGATCGCCACTCGTTGCCACTGCTCACGAACTGCAGCGGCACGAGGCGCCTACTATGCCTGTTGCTGGGCTCTATTGCGACACTGCACGCGTGTAATGAATCGCGGAGATCCATACTGCCTCCACCAACATCGGCCGCACCACCAAATTCGCTCCAACATTCGGAGATACATTGCATCAGTATCATCGTCGCCGCAATGGAGCTCCTCCTTTTCGGTGGTTGTGTGGAGAGAGAGAGAGACGGCGAGATAGAGAGGGAAGGGAGAGAGAAAGGTAGAAAGGGATAGAAATTTAGGGTTTGGTGGGAGTTGAATTGGTTTATTGTTTTAATTTTATATTTTTAAAAATTAAATTATTAAAATTTTAATTATCATCTGATTTTTGAAATATAAACTTGTGAATCTGAATTTTGAAATTGAAAGTTTAAAATTCTGGTTGGGCATAATTTCCTCTAAATTAAATGGTAACTGAAGCCCACTCATGTCCAAACATACGGGTATTTTATTGATGAAATTTTATTTCAATTTTAATAAATTATTTAGATGATTGTTTTATGAATATTAATGTGTTTAAATTATTTCAATATTTTATTAATTGTATGTGTATAATTTGGTAGCATACAATATTAAGTTGGGTAATTTATAGACATTAAAATTGTTGATTAAAGAGCTTATATGATCTAATTATTTTATGCATATATATTGAATTTATTTGCATTGCTTATGTTTTTATGCAAATATTTAGCTCTTTATTGTGAGTTGGTTAATGTTAGGTGATTCATATGATTTTAATTATTAGAGATTAGCTACAGCATCTTTAATTAATTACGATTGTATATTAAGTTTTAGAATCACATTAAAACATTAGTTGTAGTTAATCATATGTGATATAATAAAATCTACCCACTGGAATTTTGTTATATTTGTATGATTATTAAGATAAAATGTCAAATTATATTTCTTAATCTAACCACAGGAATTAAGAAAAGGAACATAATTTGATAAGTTTTATCATAAGGCAATAAAATGAATCTGATTGAATAGGACTTTAGCCCATTAGCAAGTTTTATGTCACTAGATTCATAGATTAGAACATGATTTACAGTGGTAAAACATGACATTTAGTTTTAGTCTCAAATTTTGAATAATAAGCATGTATCTTTAAAACTTTGCAGTTATTCAACCTATAAATATTTCTAATGTTAAATGTGAAATTCC
>CM032629.1:30389910-30512410 GCA_019097785.1 Fraxinus excelsior
TAGCACCCATTGTGAAGGGTGACATATTCGATTTGAGTTAGTGCCCGAAAAATGATTTCGAATGGGAACAAATAAAAGCCATTCCATATTGTTAATTTTATATTTTGAATTAGCAATTTTGTGAACAAAATGACCAAATTGAACAATTATAATAGTTTAGGGACTGAATTGTAAAGTTTCATAGTTGGTAGAATAGCGTAGGGTTCGGGGTCCAATGTTTGGAACAAGAAGGATTCACGTCGATTTTTCGCTAACTGCTCGCCGGAGTGCTGTTTGAGCGGAGGAATCAAAGACTGCCTTGCTCGACCTTTGCCCCGCTGTAACTCTCATTGTGGATGGCTAAAACTTCATTAACCATAACAGAAGGCATCAAGGTAGTGCGGTACAAGGAAGGAAACCCCAACTTTAGTGGTAAATCTCCACACCAACAATCATCCCAAAATCTGATATTAGTACCATTCCCCACCACAAAAGTCAAGTCATTCCTAAAGTCATTCCATCCTCGACGAATATACCTCCAAAGACTCACCCCGTAAGACCCTCGACCTCCCCCGAACACCATTCCCCATCCATCACGTCATACTTCACCCCAATGATTTCTCTCCAGAAACTCTCCCTCTCCATCCCAAACCGCCACAACCATTTGTCTAGTAATGCCTTATTAAACAAAGTAAGCCTCCTCAATCCGAGACCCTCCATCCTCATAGGAGAGCATATAACTCCCCATTTAACCAAATAAAGTTTCCTCTCTTCTCCCAAACCTGCCCAAAGAAACTCTCTCTAAATCATCTCTAATCTGTTAACCACTGCTGTAGGAATAGGAAGCAGTGACATAAAATAAGTAAGAATATTTGATAGTATAGATTTAATGAGAGTCAGACGGCCACCCTTTGAGAGATACATACGCTTCCACCTCGCTAACCTCTTTTCCACACTCTCCACAATGTCATTCCAAATATGAATACTTTTAAACCGCGCCCCTAAAGGAAGTCCGAGATATGTCATAGGTAGCTGCGCAACCTTACAGCCAAAAATACTAGCAAGTTCATCCACATTAGTAACCTTCCCTACTAGAATAAACTCATATTTCCCCAAATTAATCTTCAATCCTAACACCGCTTCAAAACATAAGAGCAACCTGCATAAATTCCTGATTTGCCCTTCATCTGCATCGTAAAAAATCAGTGTATCATCTGTAAATAACAAATGGGACACCTACAATTGACCAACCGTAAATCCCGTGAGTAGGTTCTCTCACCTCGCTTTCTCATGCATCTTACTAAAGGCCTCTATTACAATTACAAACAATAATGGAGACAATAGATCCCCTTGCCTCAATCCTCTGCTACTCCGAAAATAGCCCTCGGGGTACCGTTAACCAAAACTGAAAATGAAACAGTAGAAATACATAACTAAATCCACTTGCACCACTTATCCCCAAATCCACATCTCCTAAGCAGATACAAAAGGAACCTCCAGTTCACGTGATCATAAGCTTTCTCAATATCAAGCTTGCATAGGAACCCTGGGACCCCTGGCACAATCTTGAATCAATGCATTCATTCGCTATTAGTACAGAATCCAAAATCTGACGACCTTTCACAAAAGCATTTTGAAATTTGGACACCACTTTCCCTAGTACCTCCTTGAGTCTATTTGCCAAAGTTTTTACAATAATCTTGTACACCCTACTGACCAAGCTAATAGGGCAAAAATCTTTAATATTAGTCATCCCGGTTTCTTATGAATCAACACAATAAATTTTGCATTAGAACTTCTCAAAAACCTGTCACGCTCAAAGAAGTGAACACATTAATAATATCATGTTGCACCACCTCCCAACATGCCTTGTAAAATGAGAACGAGAATCCGTGTGGACCCGGAGCCTTATCATCATTCATACAAAACACGACCTCTTTAATTTCATCATCCCCAAATGGTCTCTCCAACCAACCGACATCCTCCTCCGTAATAGTAGAAAACTCCAACCCCTCCAATTCTGGCCTCCGCTCAAACTGCTCCCGGTAAAGGTTCTGATAAAAGTTCACCATATAGGTCCCAATATCCTGTGGATTCTCAAAAATAACCCTATCTACCTCCAACGCTATGACATAATTATTCCTCATGTTAGAATTGGTGACCCTATGGAAAAATTTAATGCATTTGTCTCCCTCTTTCAACCACGTGACCCTAGATTTCTGTCGTCAAGCAATCTCCTCCATCTCCACCAATCTCGCAAGCTCTTCCCTTGATACTCCACGTCTCTCCTTCTCCCCATCCAACCCTCGCCTTTCCTCTAGCTTATCCAACTCCTCTATGTCTGAGAGGCTAACTTTACGAAAGTTCACATTACCCACCACCTCCTCAGTCTACATTTTCAAATCCCTTTTTAATGCTCTCAACTTATGATCCAACATATAACTGAGGGACCCCCGAAAATCATAAAAAGCACACCAATTCTGTACTCGCTCCCCAAAACCTTCTACTTGTAACTACATATTCTCAAACCTAAAAGGCCTTACTCCACTCCCCCTAGTATTCCCAGATAACAAAATAGGAAAATGATCAGAGTACACCTTCATCAATCTCCTCTGAGTAACATCTGAGTACTTAGCCTCCCACCCTCTGCTAACCAAGAACCAGTCTATACGAGATAGAACAGGTTGATCCCGATTAGAAGACCAAGTAAAGTCTCCCCCAATCAAAGGCATATCCACCAACATATTCTCCCTAATAAAATCCGAAAAGTCCTCCATAGCCCCGGTAAGTCTCCCACTACTAGACCTTTCAATAAGAAATCGTACCTCGTTAAAATCACCCCTAATGCATGTTGGGAGATTCCACCAAGTCATCATTCCAGTCAACTCATCCCACAAGCCCACTCTACTCTCATCTAAATTAGGACCATAAACTCTTATAAACATCCACCGGAAACCATCCCCAATATTCCTAAACGCGAGCAAGAGCGAGTATGTCCCTACACTAACATCCTACATATCATAAACTCTGGTGTCCCATATGATAAGCATACATCATAATGCTCCCGATGACCCCAAAACCTGATAACCTACATGTTGTCCCCCCATAAGCTATTAACCACTGCCCTCGAGACACACTCCAACTTAGTTTCTTGCAAACAAACAAGTTACGCCTTCCATCCCCTTAACAAATTTCGAATACCTAACATTTTCTCAACCTCATTAAGCCTCTCACATTCCAGCTAATAAGTTATGGAGTCATTTTAACGCTTCGTCATCCCTTCCCAACAATACTTTCCTTGCCTCGCCACCCTTAGCATTGTAGTTAACAGACCATTCAAGCCGCTTAAGCTCGCGGACGCCCTTCCTTCTAGTTTTGCCTTCTTGTATACTCATCCCTTGTACCCTACTAGCATCCAACTCCTCAAACAATTGCATTAATTTACTTTCATAACCATCGCAGGACACTCCAACCAACTTACTGAACTCCTGCATTTTTTGAAGGACCTAGTTTGAAGGTTGGGTCCAGCTTCAATCGCACTCACCTTCGTTATTTTCTCTACATGACCACCCTCCAAAAGGTCATACGAGAATCCCTCCATCTTCTCCTCATGGGCAACCTCCTTGTCGATTCTCCTCTCCTGGCTGTCATTAACACACAACACCAAAGCTTTTTCTGTCCCCACCTCTATTTCTTTTATGGACTTAGCTTGCCTTCTGTTATATGTGTTAACTGCCTCCCGTGCCTCATCCTTTTCCTTTAAGATTGTCACCTTCCTATTTGCTACCGACCCCGAAAATTTCTCATCCACATCCAACTCCACCACTTCGAACCCGTCATCATTTCTAAAATATACTGCTTCGAGCTGTGCCTGATACGTGCAGCTAGTCTTACTCACCCCTTGCTTATCTTTAATATGAGCTACACTCGATTGTACCTCCTTCGGAACTAAGCTCGCCATATGATTGTCATAAGCTGAGAACTCATCCACACCAACCCCACACTTATGACAATAGAAAATCTTGGGACTCCCCTCAGACCCACAACCTACAAATCTGATTAAATCATCCAACTCGTCTTTTAACGCCTGGACATGGGCCCCTATTTCATCACTGTTCAATATGCCCCCCTGTGAACCTTCTGCATATCTCCTCACAGGCTTAGGCAACGATAGATGATCGTCACGTTCCCTCACCCTATGCATCATGTCATTCCTCACTAACCCCCTTTGATCACCTTTTCGCGATGTTTGTGAGTTTGCCGTCACTTCGGCATAAGTCATCCCTCGTGTATTTCTTTTCTCCGTCGTTTGACGTGTAGCTTTATCCCTCACAACAAATGAATCGACAACATCCTTGAACATACACGAGAATGTTGCCCATCCTTCTCCGTCCTCACCTTCCGGAATCATCATAGCTCCCGTCCTACGCCTTTCTCCATACTGAGCTATCGTCAAATACCTATCGAGGCTATTCGCAAAACGTTGTGCCAGAAAAGCTCATGGTGACTCGGTAAATAATTCTGGTGTTACTTCTTTTTATTGTTTTGATTTAACTGTGGTATTCAAAGATAGGCTAAATTGACTTGTATGAATAATCACCTAGACATAATTAACTTGTGACTTGTTGCAATTTAATTTAATTGATAATTCCGCATTTACACCTAATCACCCCCCCTTTAGGTGTAGTTGGGTCGAACCTTGCGTTTCTCACATATGCTTCAGCTATTGGAAGCCTAATGTATGCTCAGGTCTGCACCAGGCCTGACATTGCATATGTTGTTGGAATGCTAGGGAGATATCAGAGTAATCCAGGTGTTGACCACTGGAGAGCTGCAAGGAAGGTGATGAGATATCTTCAAGGGAGAAAAGATTACATGCTCATGTACAGACGGACCGATAATCTAGAAGTGGTTGGTTACTGCGATGCACACTTTGCTGGCTGTGTTGATTCACAAAAATCAACATCTTGTTATATTTTCATGCTTGCTAGTGGAGTTGTGTCTTTGAAAAGCGTGAAGCAGACTTTGACTGCTGCCTCCACTATGGAGGTTGAGTTCGTATCTTATTTTGAGGTTACCTCGCATGGTATATGGTTGAAAAGTTTCATTTCTGGTCAAAGTTGTGAATTCCACTTCTAGGCCATTAAGATTATATTGTGACAATTCAGCTGCCGTATTTATGGCTAAGAACAACAAGAGTGATAGTCGAAGTAAACACATCGACATCAAATACTTAGCCATAAGACACGTCACAATCTTTCATACTTAGCTAAAGTTATACAATGAAAGACACCTCTTTAAAAAATGAACACCTGTAAAACCAATTATTTACTTGAGTAAATGCTATGAAACATAGAAAAGGCATTAGAAGCGCAAAGCAACAATGAAGAAACCCGAAAAAGTAGAATAGTCTTTATAAAGACTTGGGTTTACAATGTTTTACACCAAAAGTTCCTTTAGGGACTAGTTTTTCTATCACACTGTGTACACTTTCCTCATTTTAACAGATAATGTTTCAAAAAAAATATTTCGAGGACCCCCATACTTCGACGGGTTGGCTCCGCCCCTGAACATAGGGTTTATTCATTAAGTTATATGGGCTAATGTTTAAGACGCGTGATGCATTGTGATACATGGAAAATAATACTCATTTTTAGAGGACCTATCGCCATGATTCATGTATTGTGTTTGTTGCTATGGTAAATGATGGAATATATGGACCAAGTGGGAGAATGTTGGTTTTTCTCACTAAAAGGTAACCGTTTTGAACAAACCCATAAAATGGTTCACATACATTCCATCTCTTGCCATTCCATAATGTTCAAAACCGCTCAAAAGTTTCACTCATTGACTGCACACGTTGAAACGGCTCCATGATGGGCAGAGCACGTATAAAAGGCAGTGCAAAGTAAGTTTTCGGGTCCCTAAACCTACTTTCTCTATTCAAAAAACACACCATCAGTTTTGAGAGAGAGAAGGTTTAGAAGACCTTCAATAAATCCTTCCCAATACCTACGAGTGTGTACGAGACAACAACAATGGCGAGAGGTACATTTTCGGTCCAATTCTTTTAATTCCGCGTTGATCTAATTGCTATATAGGATTGCTAAGCATGATTAGATCGTTACAGATTAGCTTACAAAAATCAAGCCGATATTCATCAGGTAGGTGAACGAACCTAATGCTGGTTTCACCAAAGTAAAAAAGGAATTTCAAAACAAATTAGATTTAGAACATTAAAATTTGTGCTTTTTTCTGATCCAATTCGTGAACCCAAATTTCAGCTGCCTTGTGCATAAAAACTGAAGTATTTATAATATTAAAGAACATAATCCTTTTATTCACCGAATCCTTAACATCTGTAATATATTCTGACTAACTATACGAATTCCAATTCTCAAATAGGAACAAAAAACTGTACAAAATAGAAATGGCAGAATAAATACCTCGGTCATTAACCTCAATATCTACATCTCCGAGAATAGACCTTGCTTTAGCTATAGAAGACTTCGTCACCGCTACAGATTTTCCGAGTCCAGTTCGAAACATGGGTGGACTCTCCGCATTTTCCTTCCCACTCTCCAGTAACTTTGAACAATCTATCAGAAAAATCAACTTACATTCACTAGAAAAGGAAGCTTAAAACGTATGCATAAAATTGTAAATATAGAACTAGAGAGTGCCTTGAAGTAAGAGATCCGCCATGGAAGGGAGGCGATGTTCGATTACAGGTTCTTGAGCTACGGAATCTTCTGGTTCGTCTTTCTCGCGATGTGGATCGGAGATTTCCCACCGGAAAGTATTTCCGGCGTCGACAAATATCTGCCACGTCGACATACTCCGTGAGGTTTTGCCTTATTGAGGCCAGAGGGTTAAGTTTGAATAAAAATGAAAATTGCTTCACTTTTTTAGCTAAGAAAGCGGGAAACTATTTGAAGTAAACTCTGCCGCGCCGCGTTGAGCAAATTGTGTGTGTGGGTCCAGTAAATTTGGGCTTTCTCGGCCCAACTGACATTTTTTCGAGGAAATTTGATGGAAATAGCACTTTTTAAGCCCCTATTTTATATACATTAAAATTTTCATTTTCATTTTTCTATTAATTTTCAACCACACATTTTTCAATAAAATAATATTTTCCATCACATCAATAAGTAAAATAATATTTTCCATCACATCAATAATTTTTCCTTCTTTTTCAACCACACATTCTCCATCGATCTACTATTTCAGAATGTGGCTCAAACACACTATATTATTCTTTACTACCTTCTGGCTATAGAAGAAAAAATCGGTTCATCGGAAACTTTGTGTTTATCAAAAATATATGGAGTTTATTTAAGCCCACAAAATAAATGAGGAAATATTTGAATTTTACGCATGGATAGTCTACATAATTTATTATTATTACATCATACACAAGAAAATATCCAACGTCCATACGTTAGAAATCCAATGTTTGTGAACTTGCAATGGCTAAGAAAGTCAAATAGTTGTTCTAGTAGTAATTGGAACATATGTCTCGTGATAATACCCTAGCACGCATCGGGAGAAGAAATAGTATTTTAACTATGAATAATGTTATTCACAGTTAAAACCACTTTTTGTGCATCCCTTTTTAACTATGAAATAATGTTATTCACATTTTAAATATAAATTTTGAGTATATGCTTCATTATGTACAAAAGTGTTGTCAACAACTTTTTATTTTCGATTTCATTTCTTTCCTCACGACGACATAATTTATATAGAAATTTCAATTTTTAATACTTCAGGTACCTAAAATTCTTCTGGGACTTGACAATTTATTATTTCTATACACTACATGCCTCCTCAATGTGACCATATTTTACCATTTACTCCATTTTTATTTTTATTTTTTGAGATTTTTTTCTTATAATCAAGCATCACCACGCTTTGAGGTGTCTTAGATTTATCAAATATAACCTCTATTTAGTGGCCTTTTTTTTATTTTTTGGAAAAACATTGTTTTGAATAATGAATTTTTGGAGAATATATATTTAAAAGGTAGGAAAATGATTTAGATTTACATATAAAATATTTTATTGTGTTAATATGGTTGAAAATAAATATGTAAAAAAAAAAAAGTTTTGAAAGAATTGAAGACAAACATGGGCATAATGTCAAAAGAATGTCCTCTTGCGAAGTTAATTCAAGTTGAAGCATTTAAACTGGTGTAATATTAATCATTTGATCAGACCCGACCCCGATAGAAGGCAATCGGTTCATTGCCTAGGGCCTCAAGATTTAAAGGGTATTAAAAAAAAAAAATTAACCCCAAAGACCCAATAATTTATTTTTTCTTTATTTTTTGAGGAAATTAGACCCACACCTATTTTCAACTTTCCATTTTAATAATCCAGTACAAAAAAATTTCTTTCAAAAATCAAGTGTATCCCTTGACTCCACCCCCCACATCTCACACCTACACTCACACTACCCAGAAAATCAGTTATCCATCTCTCTCTCTATTCTCTATGTTTATCTACAGGACTTTTGCTCCAAGTACAGGAGCAAAAGTCATAGAGGCCTGTCAGGTTGCTCACACTAGCGGGCCCCACATGTTTTTTAAAAAAAGAAAAAAATGCACCCCCTCTATTAGTGGCTTGGCAGTACACCCACCCTCCACTCCCATGTACATGTATCATTGCTCTTATCTACAAACTCTTTTGGCCATCGTTATCGAAAGCCATCCATCGTCATTCTTTCTATTACCCAGTTGTGGATTAGCTGGTGAGGGCCCCTTCGGCATCGGGCCATCCTCCATCGATCCTACACTTGGGACGCTATCATTCGGTAATAAATCCAAACAATTTTAAGATCAATAAGTGGAACGCCGTTTCTATCTGGCTTGGGATACTGTAGTGGATAACCGTGCAATTTACATAGTGTATTGTTGCTTAGGGCCTTTGCAACCACACATTCCATTTTGGGAGTTTCAAAAGTAGGGTCACTATTATCATTTTGAGATTGATATTTGACCTTGTTGCGGGGTTACAATAATATACAGATCTATGTGGGTGTGGGTGTGGGTGTGGGTGTGGGTGTGGGTGTGGGTGGTGGTGGTGGTGTGATGGTTGTGCATATTTTGTAAGATTTTGGTGCGGGTGAATGTAAAGATGTGATATCAACCTTGCTACATGTACCCTTTGGGGTACACTTTGGTTTACCCGACCCCATCTCCTCCCTCACATGAGGTCGAGTCTCATGCTTTTATTGGATGTGAGACCCGACCCCCATGTGAGGGAGGATGTGGGGTTGAGTAAACCAAAGTGTACTCCAAAAGGTACAACTAACATACTTCCAACTCCTATTGTGATGTGGCTATACTTGTACACCTATTGTGAGGAGGGTTGTACACCGGGGTTGACACCTCGATGTACAAGTAGCAAAACCCTTTTAGTTTTCCATCCAACGATTTTCATACTTACATTTGGAAAAGGATTGAAATTAATCGCACATTCCATTTTGGGAGTTTTAGAAGTATGGTCACCATTACCATTTTGAGATTGATATTTGACCTTGTTGCGGTGGTAGTGGTGCAAAGGGTGGTTGTGGTGTGATGGTTGTAAAGATTTTGTAAGAATGTGGTGCTGGTGGATGCACAGATATAATATAACCAATCATGCCAAATGATGGTTGTGGTTCGATATGGTATTTGTTTCGATTGTACTAATATTTGTATAATACAAAATAAAAGGAATTAAGTAATAAAATATTGACTCTTCCAGGGATTTCTATCAAATTAGCGTTCATATCATTTTTCACATCTATCCTTCTGGTGGTCATGGTAATTTAAGTAAATATTTCAAGGGATATTTTCACGAATGTCCATAATTAAGGGTGTGAGTTGAAAAGTGTCTAATTTTCAAATTTAATACTAAATTGTCTATTATGCCCTTAATGAAAAAAAGGACATTTGAATCTCTACGTATTCTCGACATTTCAAATGTCATTCTCGACATTTGAATCATGTTTTATATTTCAAAAGTACACACGTCAATTCACAATATTAAACGTTCTCGACATTTAAAATGTCATTCTCGACATTTGAATCCTGTTTTATATTTCAAAAGTACACACGTCAAATCACACTATTAAATGTTCTCGATGTTTCAAAACGTTATTCTCGACATATTAAATGTCTAGAAGGATATTTCATTCCAAACATGACATTTCTCTACACTTGAAATGTTGTTCTCGACATTTCTGTGTCAATGCAAAAAATAGCATTAATTGTGATTTGACATCTTGTCATTTACAATAAATGAAGCATGTTATGTGTCAAGATTTCATCAGCCAATATTTTTTTTGCAAAAATGTCCATTTTATTGTCCTTGAATGGAATCATAAATTGTTGACCATGGGTATTTTGGTCTAAAATATACTAAAATGGCCATTTTTGCAAGGATTTTTGAAAATTGCCATTTTTGCAAATGACTAGAAGAAAGTGGACATTTCTTACAATTTCCACATATTTCAATGCACGATAGGTACTAATGACGTGAGAAAATAATATTATCACTTTACATATAAAGTCTACATAATTTCTCTGCCGATATAATATAAATGGACGATGAGCAATTTAATAACATCTATTAAATGTGTCCAACTAGTGCATAGTGCAAAATAATATAAAATTATAATCATGTTAATGGTTCGAATATATGATTTAAACAACCATGTACAATGTCATGAATTTGCCATCCAAAATTAGCAAAAACATAAATAGATTACTCGAGGATGACATAATAGAAGCAAATTTAAACAGTGTTTTGAAATCTATTTACAAGAAATTAGAATGCAAATTTTATTTTGAGTTTTGCTACTTGTACACCTATTGCGATGGTGATTGTACTTTGGGGTGTCAACACCAGCGTACAAGTTGCAAAACTCTTTTATTTTTCCATTCAACTATTTTCCTACTTTACAGTTGGAAAAGTGCTGAAATTACGGTCATCGTGTCAAAACAAAAAAAAAAAAAAAAAATAACCACATACATATACACCAATGTTGCCATAAAAATTTACAAAGTGTGAAGTTTAGTCTGCTGAACTTGAGCCCAATACTTATGATGAGAGTTCAGCCCACAACCGGTCATTTAATGGAAGGATCCAGAATGTTGCCTTTAGATCAAAACACGTTTTTGATAGATGATCGACACCTGGTGAAGTTACTACCATTGGATCTACAAGACGTTGGATGTCTCATATAAATAGGTCATTTGACTTCTAGGTAAAGTTGAATCGTCATTTTGAGCCCTAGTTCTTCTTATGCTTTTCTCTTTCTCGACTACAATACTTCTTAGTGTAGATCTGTTGTAAATTTCTGAGTGAAATAATACTTGTGAGAGAGAGAGAGAGAGAGAGAGATTAAGGTGATCTCTTAGTGAGATTGTACTGTGATTTTGAGGGCTTTGGTTTGTATTCTTGAGTTCGAACATTCTTGTTGTTTTGTAATTCTATTTTGCCTAATTTAGGCTTTTTTAGTGGATTCAAGCTATATCCTAACGGATGCTCAATGATGGATTAGGTGTTAGAAGCAGTCGCTAAACCTCCGAAGCCTTGGGCCAAAAATTTCTTGTGTTTTCTTTTTCTTTTCTGCATTTACATTGTGTGCTTGGCTTATTATGGTTGAATCACAAGTAAAATCGTAATATCTAGGACCAACAGTGGTATCAGAGCTTTCTTGAAATCTTTTACATGCGATTTTTCTTTGTGACTCTTTCAGCTTTGAAAAATTTAGATCTAATAGTCTCTTTGTTGTTTTACAGTTAGAAACATCCTTCGATTGAAATCCTATCTCGTTTCTGGTATCTCTTGATTACCTCACTGATTCTTGTAGCTTTGGTAACCCTTTCTCAAACCTTGGTCATAGTTTTGGTAATCTTTAGTTGTCAAGCAATCAATTTAGGGATTTACTGAAAACCCCATTGATTTACCTTTGTCTTGGGTTCCTTGTGAGACCCATAGAATCTGAGAGAATCAAGGTATGGTTCAAGAAATCCAATTAGGTTTCTTGATTAACCTACTGTGCATATACTTGGTGCATATTGTGGTTTTTTTTTTAATTTCTTGAATTAATAATCATAAAATGCTACTAAGCTGCTGTGAATTTTTTATCTGTGATATAATTCTCTTATTGTGTATATACTTTGTGTATATATATATGACTGTATATCCTAATCTTATATAATGGTGGTTACTATGTGTAAACACTCTGGCTTTGTACCTTCATTGGATATATTTAACAATTAGTGGTCTATTAAAATTGAAACATTGTGTGGTTTCTTTTTTGTCCTCTTTATTGAACAATATTATAACACATCTGCAAAACATGACCAGTAAAGTTGATATTCAGAATTTGGATGGCAAATGAGACTTTAGTATCTGAAGCCAAAAAATGAAAGTCATTTTGATGACACTAAAATGTGCTAAAGCTTTAGATGAATCTTGGCTTGAAACCCTATCTGGTGCTAGGAAATCTGAACAAGTTGAATTGGCTTGGAATACTTTGTTTCTTCACTTATCTAATTCTATTATTAGAAAAATAGGAGAGACTGAGACTACTACTGAGTTATAGGCAGCTTTACAGAAACTATATGTGTCTAAGTCTTTACCTAATAAGTGCTTTCTTTGGAAACAATTCTTGAGTCACAGGTTTGATCCTAATGCTGACTTAGAAGAGAATATGGATAGGTTTAATAAGATCACTCAAGATCTTATTAGTTGTGCAGAAAAGATCTCTGATGATCAAAAAGTTGTTGGTTTACTTAATGCTTTTAGTGACAATTATAAGATGTAAAAATGCCCTAGAATATGGTAGAAGTGACTTAACTGTTGATATAATCCACAATTCATTGAGAAACAGAGATTTAGAACTTAAATCTGAACATAAGGAGACTCTTCATATAGAAAAAGTCTTATCCAATCCTAAACCCTCTACAAATGGCTCGAGCAATTTTACTCAAGCCAATTTTAACAAAAATAAAAATTTTCAAAAAAAGAAATGGGGGATGATAAAGGAAAAGATAGGAAAGTGTGCAGAGGAAAGAATAAGAACGGGAAATGTTATTATTGTGCGAAAGCTAGACATCTTATAAAAGACTGTTTCAAGAAAGCAAATGACTTAGGAAAAGGAACTAATCACAAGAATGGGACTTCAGCCATTGCTGCTTCCTTTAAGGAAGCCAATGCTAATATTGGAGTTGCTTACGTCTCCTCTGTGGGGAAAACTGATCAGAACTGGATTCTAGACTCGGGCTGCTCTTTCCACATGAGTCCTAATGTCTGTTGATTTTCTGATTTTACCAATCTTAGTGATGGTTTTATAAAACTTGGGAACAATAAGTCTTGTCCTCATTGCCCTTAAAATGGAAAATGGTTAGGTTCTAAGGATGAATTATATTAGGTATGTTCCAGCACTTAGGAGAAATCTCACTTCCTTGGGATTTTAGATGATGAAAAATATCAGATTGAGATAAAGAATGGCTTCACCAACATAATCAAGAATCATAAACTCATTGTCAGTTCACCTAAGATAAATGGAATTTATACCATACAACTTGAATTTGTTTTCATGAGTAACTCTGTGAACTTAGTGACACGGATTGATAAATCAGAATTGTGGCATAAAAGACTAGGTCGCCTTAGTGAGAAGGGTTTAAAGCATCTTTCAAAGGTTGGTGCTTTTGGAAGTGATAGTGTTCAGAAATTAACTTTCTGTAAATATTGCATTATAGGAAAATAGAACACATTGCCTTTTAAAACTGGCTTACATAAATCCCAAAATATCCTTGAATGCATTCATAGTGCCGTGCGGGGTCCTGATCCTATTTCTACTACCTCAAACTTTAGATACTACCTTTTTACTGTTGATGACTATTCTAGGAAGGTTTGGATTTTCTTATTAAAATCAAAATCTGATCTTTTTTTTTTTACTTTTAAAGACTGGAAAACTTTGATGGAAAATCAAACAGGTAAGCAAATTAAGATTCTGAGGATTGAAAATGGGTTAGAATTTTGCAATACTGAATTTGATCGGTACTGCAGTAGTCAAGATATTTTAAGACACAAAAGGGTGACTTGTACCCTTTAGCAGAATGGGATTGCTGAGAGGATGAACAGAACTATCATTGAAAGAACTAGATGCATGCTGATTAGTTCAGGTTCGCTAAAAAATAATTTGGGAGATACAGTAAAAACCGCCTGCTATTTGATTAATAAATGCCCACTAGTTCTTTAGACTATAAAGTACCTATTGTTCTTGACTATTCCCGTTTAAAAACCTTTGGATGTGCAGCCTATCCTTATCAAACAGAGTCTAAACTTGATCCCAAGTTACATAAATGTGTTTTCTTAGGTAATGGTGAAGGTATAAAAGGCTATTGACTTTAGTTTAAAGACCTTAGGGGATATAAGGTGATTATAAGAAGATTTGTTGTTTTTAGTGAAGATGATTTTCCATGTCTTAGTGATAGATCAGTAGATAGAATCACTGAAAAGTATTTTGTCAACACTGAAATTGATAGTAATCAAGATGGCTATGTGCAGACTCAAATTGAGGTGGAGACACCTCGGACTGAACTTCAGTTAATCACCGATGATGAAAATCCTGATAGTAATCAAGTGACTGAGCCTGCTCATGACCTGCAAGACTATCAACTGACTAGAGATAGAGAAATGAGACAAATTAGAGCTCCTTCTAAGTATCAACCTGCTAACTATGTGTGTGCTCGGATAGAGTCTGATTCTTTTGATCCAGAGCTTAAATCTTATGAAGAGGTTGTTGCCTCTAAAGAATTAGTTAAGTGGATTGAAGCCATGAAGGAAGAGATGAGTTCTCTATACAAGAATAAAACCTGGAACTTAGTTGAAAGACCCAAAGATTGTAAACTAATTGATTGTAAGTGGGTTTACAAGATTAAAGAAGGAGATTATAAATCAAATGATGTGAGATACAAGGCTAGACTTGTAGCTAATGGGTTTACACAAAGGAAGGGCATAGACTACATTGAGATTTTTTTTCACATGTTGTGAAGTATACTTCCATTAGAATTGTACTTGCCTTTGTCACCCTATTTGATTTAGAACTAGAGTAACTTGATGTGAAAATAGTTTTTTTATATGGTTCTTTAAATAAAACCATATATATGGCACAACCAAAAGGCTTCCAAGTTAAAGAAAAGGAACACTTAGTGTGTCTTTTGAATAAGTCCTTGTATGACCTAAAAAAGGCTCCAAGGCATGGTACAAAATGTTTGATTCTTTTATACAAGGTTTGAAGTTCAGAAGATCTGATTTTGATCCATGTTTTTATTTCAAAAATGATGGAAATTTTGAATATTTGTATTTGCCATTGTATGTTGATGATATGCTACTAGCTGATCATAATTTTGCTGATGTAAGCGCTATAAATGAAAATTTGAAACTTGAGTTTGATATGAAAGATTTAGGACCTACTAGGAAGATACTTGATATGGAAATAAAAAGGGACATACTTAGTGGTATACTGTTTTTAACTTATAATGCTTACATTGAAAAAGTGGTTAAAAGATTTTCTCTACATGATGCAAAACCTATTAGTTTGCCTTTGTCTGGAAATGTGAAATTTTTTGTTGATCATTCTCCTAAAGCTGAAGATGAAAAGAAAAGAATGTTAAATGTACCATATGCCAATACCGTTGGGTCTATCATGTATGCCATGGTGTGTTCATGGCCTGATATTGCTTTTGCTGTGAATGTCCAAAGTAGATTTATGAGCAACCCAGGTGAGCTTCATTGGGAAAGTATGAAATACATGATCAGATATTTGAAAGGAACTCAGAACCTAGGACTCATGTTTAAAATTGATAAAACTGGCCTTAAATTGAAAGGTTATGTAGATTCAGACTTTGCTGGGAACACTGATAACAGAAAATTCACCTCTGCATATTTTTATGTGATAAATAATACTTGCATTAGTTGAAAGTCACAACTTCATAAACTTGTTGCCTTATCTTCCACAGAGGCTGAATATATTGCTGTCACTGAGGCAGTGAAAGAAGGCTGTGGCTGATGGGATTATTAAATGAATTGCAACTTGTAGAAAATCAGGTGGAGCTATGTTTTGATAACCAAAGTGCTATTTTCTTAAGTAGAAGTCATGTTTTTCATGATAGAACTAAACACATATATGTTAAGTTTCATTTCATTACAGATATAGTTGAAAAGGTGATATAAATTGGTTAAAATTCCCATCAAAGTAAATCCTATTGATGCAGGTACAAAGATAATTCCTAGTAGTAAATTTCTTGATTCTTTACGATTGTTGAATCTTCAAGCTTTTTCTAACTTTGTGTTTTTACATGTAATAAGAGTAGATGAAGTTAGTTTTTGTTTGAATCCATTAAGAATGGCCTCAAATTCAGCAAGATGGAGATTGTGAAGTTTTGTTTGCTGAACTTGAGCCCAATATTTTTTGATGAACTTGAACCCAATACTTATGATTAGAGTTCAGCCCACAACCGGTCCATTTAATGGAAGGATCCAGAATGCTGCCTTTATATCAAAACACGTTTTTGATAGATGATCGACGCCTGGTGAAGTTACTACCATTGGATCTACAAGATGTTGGATGTCTCATATAAATAGGTCCTTTGACTTCTGGGCAAAGTTGAATCATTATTTTGAACCCTAGTTCATCTTCTGTTTCTCTCTTTCTTGACTGCAATACTTCTTAGTGTAGATCTATTGTAAATTTCTGAGTGAAATAATACTTGTGAGTGAGAGAGAGAGAGATTAGGGTGATCTCTTAGTGAGATTGTGTTGTGATTTTGAGGGCTTTGGCTTATATTCTTGAGTTCGAACATTCTTTTTGTTCTATAACTCTATTTTGCCAGATTTGGGCTTTTCTAGTGGATTCAAGCTATATCTTAACGGATGCTCAACGATGAATTAGGTGTTAGAAGCAGTAGCCGAACCTCCGGAAGCTTGGGCAAAAAATTCCTTGTGTTTTCTTTTACTTTTCTGCATTTATATTGTATGTTTGGTTTATTATGATTGAATCACAAGTAAAATCGTAATATCTGGGATCAACACAAAGGAGTAGAACATTTCTTTCTACCGTCTCACGTAATTTAATGAAGAGTTATAATTAAGCATGCATGTTAGATTAGTTCATAAGCAAGAAAATCATAATAACAATTTCAAACATACAAACATGTAATTTTCATTATTCACCAATTATTATATATGTTTTTTCTTTTAGAACTCAACTGGACATTAAATTAAAAACCATTCTTGAATAAAAACCTAAACTCGACAGCATTACTGTCATTATAACTATTGCTATTTTATTTTTTAGAGACATGGGGCTTTTGGTAATATCCATCATAATAAATATAGTTGATAATTATACAATTCAGTATCACCACAAAAAGTAAAGAATCACGCAACACGAGTTATTCGGCAAAAATATACTTAAAATAATATTAGTCAATATTATATATTTTTAAAGTAATATGACTTTCCAAACAATAGAATAGTGACTTTTAACATTCAAATAAACTAAAATGTACTAATTATTGAAATTGCAATTAAAATCGATAATACTTATTGAAAAGTATGTATATGCTTATGTCCTATCTATTCATAAACAACAATACAATATTCTTTTATAATTTAAATATATAAAAGTTGTTCTTATTAAATACATTTTTCTTTCTTTTATTTTCGACCACGTATTCTTCAATAAAATAATATTACACACATATTCAAAAAAAATTCTTATTTTTAAACCACGCGTTTTCCATCAAAATAATATTTTAAAATACATTTTTTGCGAAACGGGGGGGGGGGGGGGGGGGGGGGGTGTTATACTATTCCAAGAGTGCGTGTGTGTGTTTCAATAATATTGGTATCTAAAAATTTTGCTTATTTGGGACAATAACATAATACTCTCATAAATATTTATCAATAAAACTACACGAAGTTATATTCTATAAACCATAAATTTAACTATGCCATTTTTTTATAGAATATAACTTCGTGTAAATTTATGGTTCCTAGAATATTATTCAAAAATATCGATACTTAATAATTTATGTTTCTTCGGGAGCAATAATTAAATAAAAGATGTTACGTATTTAAAGAAAAACTTTATTGATCCAATTTGCATCCAATCTTCAAAAATATGAATAAAATATTTGTAAAAATAAACTACTTATTCGAATTCTTAGCTATAAAATTTTGAGAATTTCACAAATCTTGAATAAAAAGTGTTGATACCAAAAATCGTACATGTTGATCCCGAGGTTGACGACTGAGCACGAGCACGAGCAAGGTCCTTCGGTACCTGAAACAAAGGCAACGAGGTGTGTCCTCGTCGCCCCTCCGATGCTTAAGTCAGAGAGAGATTTTGAGAAAAGATATGTGCTTGTAAAATTATGTGAATGAAAGAACATACCTGAAAAATGATCCAAGACTCCATATTTATAGAGTTAGGTAGTAGTGGACTCCTGGTAGGACTCATCACCTTATTTTTAGGAATTATTGTTGGGATGAGTGTTGGATTGTGACTAGAAGTCTAATTCTTCCTGATTTGAAGTGTTCCTCAAGGTAAGACTCCTTTAGGACCTATGATTCCTCAATTGAGGTAATTGGATAAGGCTAGAGTCCTTTCAGGATAAGGACTAGCAACTCTCGATCACGGAGCACTTCGAGGATTTGGCTAAGGCAAAATCCCGAGCACATACCCCAAGGACTACTAAAGTGATTTTGGAGACATTCTGGAGGGTCCATCCTCGAGGTATCTCGAGGACTATACAAGCTCGAGGACCCGGGTCCTATAATCGAAAAGGGAGAACCATGATAGTCCTCATGCTCGAGGTATCCATAATAATGACCACATCAGTGGCCCCCGTGCATCCATTCCTAAAGCTCGAAAGTTAGGTGTGGATGCATATGAGCTTGAGGACTACATAATTAATTAACTTTTTGACAATGTCTTGAGCTCGAGGACAATGTAATCAATTAATTTCACAAGTCTTGAGCTCAAGGATAACTCATGTAATAATGCAGTCATGAGCTCGAAGATAGCTCATGTGAAGTCATGAGCTTGATGATAGCTCATGTAAAAATTAAGTCACGAGCTTGAAGATAGCTCATGTAATAATGAAGACCTGAGCTCGACGATAGCCCATATAATAATGAAGTCATGAGCTCGAATATAGCTCATGTAATAATGAAGGCATGAGCTCGACGATAGCTCATGTAATAATAAAGTCATGAGCTCGATGATGGCCCATGTAATAATTGAGTCATGAGCTCGAGGATAACCCATATGATAATGCAGTCATGAACTCGAAGATAGCTCATGTAATAATGAAGGCATGAGCTCGACGATAGCTCATGTAATAATAAAGTCATGAGCTCGATGATAGCCCATGTAATAATGAAGGCATGAGCTCGAGGATAGCTCATGTAATAATGAAGGCCTGAGATCGACGATAGCCCATATAATAATGAAGTCATGAGCTCGAATATAGCTCATGTAATAATGAAGGCATGAGCTCGACGATAGCTCATGTAATAAGAAAGTCATGAGCTCGATGATGGCCCATTAATAATTGAGTCATGAGCTTGAGGATAGCTCATGTGAAGTCATGAGCTCGAGGATAGCTCATGTAATAATTAAGTCAAGAGCTCGACGATAGCTCATGTAATAATGAAGGCCTGAGCTCGACGATAGCCCATAGAATAATGAAGTCATGAGCTCGAATATTGCTCATGTAATAATTGAGTCATGAGCTCGAGGATAGCTCATGTAATAATGAAGTCATGAGCTCGAAAATAGCTCATGTAATAATGAAGTCATGAGCTCGAAAATAGCTCATGTAATAATTGAGTCATGAGCTCGAGGATAGCTCATGTGAAGTCATGAGCTCGAGGATAGCTCATGTAATAATTAAGTCACGAGCTCGACGATAGCTCATGTAATAATGAAGGCCTGAGCTCGACGATAGCTTTCTTAATCAATTGAATCCTGAGCTCGAGGAGAGCCCAGTTTATAATTATTTTTCGATCTCCAAGTGTTGAGCTCGACGACTCGGGTACCTATGACACAGTCTCGAGCTCGAGGACTATTTGATGAAATTCTGTCCAAGACTTATTTTGGACTGGTCGAGCTCGAGGTAGATTTTTAAGGTGTTCGTTTGTGGTATGTTTTGATGTTCCTGTGCATGATAGGGCTTTTTGTGAGATCATGCTCGTAGCATGTCTCGGAGGTGCCTACGCGTGACAAGGTTTTGATGAGATCATGCCCATAGCATGTCTCGGTGTGCTCATGGCATGTTTCGAGGTGTTCGCTCATGTCATGCCATGAGGGCCCGCTAGTGGCGGGACTTTTGGAGAGCATGCCCGTAACATGTCTCGAGGTATGCTCATGACATGTTTGAGGTTATTGCTCGCACTATGTCATGAGGGCTCGCTAGTTGCTAGACTTTTGGAGAGCATGCCCGTAGCATGTCTCGAGGTATGCTCATGACATGTTTGAGGTGAGTGCTCGCACTATGTCATGAGGGCCCGCTAGTTGCGGGACTTTTGGAGAGTATGCCCGTAGCATGTCCTGATGGTGCCTGCGCATGACAGGACTTTAGGGTGCTTGCGCGGGACAAGGCTTTGATGTTCCTGCAGCATGAACTACTAAAAGAAAAATGTGGGGTCATGCAAGCCCGATCAAATGCAAGCCCAAAATAATAAACAAAGTTAAAGCAGAATTAATTATATAGACAAGGTGAGGACTACTACCACTTGATTACCAGTCGTAGGTTTGTTATCTCCTCCTGATCCTGAGGTCCTTCCTTCGATGTAATCATTCCTTGGAGTGTTAGGGGTGAACCCTATCGTTCTTTTGGTATTATGTTGTAGTCCTGTCGTGTTCCCATCCAGTATGATCCGAGCGAGCTCTCCTGAGTCCGCAGTAACCAATCTCGAGGTCGAGGATACTGGGGACATGCCCGAGGCCCCCCAGATCCATCGTTTTCATATGCATCACGATATCCTGAGCACGATCATCATTCACGAACCATCGTTCCCTGGATATTCTGCAGTAGTCTAGCCGTAATGTCGTCTTGTATAATTCGAGCGAGTTTATCCGAGGCCATGGTAACCAATCCGAGGCCGAGGCTACTAGGGGTATGCCCGGGCCCCAGATCCACCATTGTCATGAGCATCACGGGTATCTCAAGCTCGAGCATGAGCTATGATACTTCTTGGTTGAGCTAGTGTTGGTGCTTGTGCTGGAGGTTGTGGAGTATTTCTTTGAATAAGTAGTTGAATTAGCTTTGTAACTTGCTGACGTAGTTCTTTGAATGCTCTAGCAGCAACCACTGCAGGTTGATGAACTGGTATTGCTGATGATTCTTCTTGATGGACTGGGGATTCCGTGCCGGGGGTTTGTTTGGAATGGATGAGCTTATCGGAGGAAGACCTGAACGTGTATTCACCATGACTTTTGGTAGCGATTCCCACAGACGGCGCCAATGTTGATACCAAAAATCGTACATGTTGATCCCGAGGTTGACGACTGAGCACGAGCACGAGCAAGGTCCTCCGGTACCTGAAACAAAGGCAACGAGGTGTGTCCTCGTCGCCCCTCCGATGCTTAAGTCAGAGAGAGATTTTGAGAAAAGATATGTGCTTGTAAAATTATGTGAATGAAAGAACATACCTGAAAAATGATCCAAGACTCATATTTATAGAGTTAGGTAGTAGTGGACTCCTGGTAGGACTCATCACCTTATTTTTAGGAATTATTGTTGGGATGAGTGTTGGATTGTGACTAGAAGTCTAATTCTTCCTGATTTGAAGTGTTGGACCTATGATTCCTCAATTGAGGTAATTGGATAAGGCTAGAGTCCTTTCAGGATAAGGACTAGCAACTCTCGATCACGGAGCACTTCGAGGATTTGGCTAAGGCAAAATCCCGAGCACATACCCCCGAGGACTACTAAAGTGATTTTGGAGACATTCTGGAGGGTCCATCCTCGAGGTATCTCGAGGACTATACAAGCTCGAGGACCCGGGTCCTATAATCGAAAAGGGAGAACCATGATAGTCCTCATGCTCGAGGTATCCATAATAATGACCACATCAAAAAGTATTGTATTATTTTATACAATCCATGTCAGCAAACAACTCTAAGGCTATGTTTGATAACCCACGTTTTTCATGGAATATGGAAAAAAAATTCAATTACACCCTTAACTCTTGTTTGATAGACAAAATTTGGCAAGGAAATTTTTTTCCCACCCTCCCACCCACACGCCACTTTTCCAGCTTTTCAAGGAATTCATTTTCCCAACTTTTCGGTGGGAAAATGAAATTCCAACTTCTGGCCGATTTTTTTTTTTTTTTGAAAATAAGTTTCATAACCAATTGTTAATTATAAATTATTGATATATAGTATAATAGTCATCTGTAATAACCATTCAATTATTAGTATTCAGTTTAAACACATATTTATATTCAAAAAAATCGTCAAAAATAAAAGGTTTGGATAAATTTCTATGGGTCCACCTTTCATATAGTCACTTCTTGTCCTTCAATTTGTGACAATTGTGTCCCCAACTTTTCAGCACGTCATTAAACTCCCGTTTTACACTATTTTAATTAAAACTCTTTATTTATTATACCCATTTTCTATCATGTTCACATGATAAAATATTTCACACTTAAACCTAAAACTTTTTTCCAACTTTTTAATCACACATTCGTATAATAAAATAATACATGCGTAAACCTAAAACTTTTTTCTACTTTTTAATCACGCATTCTTATAATAAAAAAATTATGCACGTAAATCTAAAACTTTTTTCTATTTTTTAGCCCTTGTTTGATGGTCATTATTTCGCGAAAAAAATGTTTTAAATAGTTATTTGTAAGAGGACTGCCAGAATCTCGTCTTTGGTCTTAACCCGAAAAGGACTGCCATAAATGCGGCATCATCAGAGATTTTCTCCTCCTCCACGGGTAGGGTTGGGTGTGGGTTGGTTGGACTGAATTCGTTTGGGTTGATTTTTCATTTAACCAAAATCCAATCCAGCATGTTCGATTTGACTAGAAATCAAACCAAACCAAACCAAACCAACTCGTCAACGGTTGAGACTTGACCCAACCCAAACTGATCAAGCATGCATAGGTTTGGGTTGAGTTGGTAGATTTGACTAGAAATCATTATGTCCTTAACTTTTAATTTATCGTCAAATAGCTGTACATTTGTACATAGTATTCATGTAGACTGCCTATGTTAAAAAAGGGACGTTTGTACATTTAAGTCGTTAATAGCTACTCCTTGTTTTAGTTACCGCTCGGTGGGAATCTCATTTATTGAGGAGGCCCCAAATTCTATGGCACCAGAATAAAGTTCATCGCTTGGCTTGTGTTGTGTGAGCATTTCATTGTTTTGCCCACGGTTGAACTCACTTAATCTGCATATCTAGAACTCTTTGATTTGAAATACTCTGAATCCGACGACGAACGCACATTTCGCTCATGGGGACTCCCGATTCTATTTGCTTCTTTATAGCATATGGTGAAAATGTTATCTCAATCGATTAGTTTCTTCTACTCTATGCATACTAAAAGCTTAACCATGCTGTACCACCAAGAGTAGATTCTCGCCTTCTATTTAGGTCCGACCAAGAAAGGCACGAGAGTCTTTGGGCTTTGCTTGAGCCGAATTAAGTAAAAATTGGCTACCCAGTGATTGATAAGCAGCGTTTTTTCACCATGGTGTCTATTTAAATTTTTCTACTTTAGGCATTAATTTTTTAATTCATTGAGTTGTGTTGGGTTGAGTTGGGTTGGGTTGGATCTTAATTGATAATTCGAGATCCAATCCAATGTGACCTCAAATTTGATTTCTCAACTTGAATTCAACCCAAACGAACTTAAAATCAACCCAAACCGGTCGATTTGGGTTGGATCAGAGGCGGACACAGGGGGTTATGTGACCTCCCAACTTTTTAGAATTTTTTTTTAATGTTTGATAAAGTCATGTTTGGTATCAATTAAAATTTAAATTTTAATCTAAATCAAAGTTAGCAATTAATTTTAATAACATATTTCATGAAATCCATAACTATTTAATTTTTTATCAAAATTTACTAAAAATTTGATTTTAATCTCCACCAAACGGGAGGTAAAATCATAATAAATTTGAGTTTTTCTCTTTTCTCTTACTCTTTTCCTCACGCCTTTTAACAAAACCTCTACCCTTCTAATTTTTTAAAATTCGTATATAATTTCTCTCAAAATTATCACACTTACTACAAATTTCCACATTCCAATCAAATTTTCAAGTAATTAGAACCTAAATTTGCATTTTTCTCCTATCAAATTATATATATGGAATGTGTCTGAACTCATTATATCCAATTTGATTTATATTTTTCGAATTGTGTTTATTTGATTGATTATTAGTATTGAATATTAGTTATATGTTTTTCCTTTCAATTACTATAATTGATTGTTTGTATCAAATATATTATAATATTTTTAAACGTAAATAGGTATTTTCTTGTGATGAACAAAACATTAATAAAATGACTCTTGGAAATCAAATGGTAGAAAAAGATTAGCAAAATATTAATGAAGAATTTTTTTTTTTAAATGTAAACATGCATTGTCTTAAATCAAGTATGAATTATTCAAAAATCATAAATAAAGTATTCGATTTGTACAAGGTTTGATTGTGCCCTATAACCTAAAATGTCTACGTCCGTCCCTGGATTGGATCAATTGGTTTGATCCATTTTGCAGCCAATTTGATGGCACCTGTCGTTGGTAGGTTTGATTTAGCCCCTGTTTGATCCACATTAAAATTTTCATTTTCATTTTTTTACTCATTTCAATCACACATTCTTCAATAAAATAATATTTTTCATCATATCACTAACTTTTCTTCTTTTTCAACCACACATTTCCCATCAATCTACTATTCCAGAATACATTCTTCCAAAATAATGTAGCTTAAACACACCGTTATTTTATAAACCAAAAAAAAACAATATGTTGGTTACAAAAAAGGAAAGAAAACAAACAAGTTCGCTCAACCTACTGATAAGCGCGTTAGTGGGGTGAATCTGACTCGAAATTTGACAAAATGAGTTGACTTGTATTCAATTCGTTCAATAAGTGTTGAGCTAGGATTACTTGTGGGGTCGAGCTGAACTGATTTGGCTCAGTCAATTGCCATCACTACTCTAGCATGGAACATTGGGTGCTGAAATACGAAGAAAAAACACTTAATTGTACAGTTAAGTGAACATTGGGGACCTCACATGCAGTAGAGCCAAATAAAAACACCAATAAAGGTCAAAGATTCCTTGTCGCTGTATTTGCAGGCCTCTCTCTGTTAGTCAGCATAAGAAAAAAGAAAATACGAAGAGAACGATCAAGGGTTTTGAAATGCCGTGCCTGAATCTGTCGACTAACGTGAGCCTTGAGGGCGTTGACACCTCCACCATACTCTCCGAAGCCACTTCTACTGTTGCCAAACTCATCGGAAAACCCGAGGCTGTAAGTATTTTTTTCATTTCATTCTCTGTCTAGTTTTTGTGATCAATTTTGTTATGATCGGTTCTCTGATTTAATTTTGTTTTATTGATTTATTTTACCTCTGATGTTCATTTGTAAGTGGGTATGGGTTCTCCTTGACCATTTTATCGTCTTTATGGCTTATGCGGGTTTAGATTGCTTTTTATTTCGAAGTTTATGCAGAAAAAAAAAATTAATTGGGCGATTCAACCCAAAAAAGGTTTGAAGTTTTAACGTTGTGATTGATGGTGGATTTGTGCGACCCTCTTTTTTTCGTGTGCGCGCGCAAAAAATTTGCGTTGCCACACTTCCCAATTTTGAGGGAAAAGTAGAAACTATGTGAAAATTGTGTTATAATTTGTAGGGAGCACTGGAAACATATGTTTTATAAACTTGTGGTTGGTTCAAAATGAGTTATTGATACAATTTGATTACATGAACTTTAGAGTTCTTCGTGAAGTTGAAAATGCTTAAATCAACTTGCATTCTGGAGGTTCAAAGGCTGCACATTTCAATTAGGTTACTGAGTGCTGTGAAGGTTTTTTCAAATTTAAGTAACATGATTCTATGAACTCAATGTTGTTAGCTGAACTAAGGAATTATTTATGTGCTTCTTGATTTTATTCACTTGCCTAGAAATGATATGTTTGAAACAAAATTTTACTGATCACGCAATGTTATTTACATGGACAATATAACTCGCGACTTTTTTTTGAATGCCATTTATTTGCAATTTTACTTCAGTTGATCTGCTTAACAATAAATGCTTATTTGTCAATTTTCCAATAAGTGGATTGATTCTTAAAATAAAATAAGTCATATCTTTCTTTGGAAATAATCCTTTCAAGGGCACTAAACTCTTGTTGGATCTGTCGTTGATGCAGTATGTGATGGTTGTGTTGAAAGGATCTGTACCCATGGCATTTGGAGGGACCGAACAGCCGACTGCTCATGGAGAGCTGGTGTCTATTGGAGGGCTTAACCCTGATGTCAACAAGAAACTGAGTGCTGCCATTGCTAACATACTCGAGACTAAGTTGTCTGTTCCCAAATCACGATTCTTCCTTGTATTCCACGACACTAAGGTAAGAAAATTACGCTTTTATATTTGACTAAAAGATTGTCTCTTCCACGAACTAGTGTCTTCTTGTTGCATTCTTCCTTCTTGTCTAGGCCCATCAGAGTCAAGAATATGCACAATGTCTTCATGCTTTACACCAGTACTAAATCATGTAACTGAACTTTCACTATTTAGATCCATGTAAAAGTACAGTTTATTGCATAATATAATGGGCATTCTCTATTTTATTATTATATTTTTGGAAAGTTTTTCCCTTGTACACCTTTCCCCTACTTTTGTTAATGCTTAATGACCTTGGCTGTTTTTCACAGGGTTCCAACTTCGGGTGGAATGGATCAACCTTCTAAGGTTCCAACATCTGGCATTCTCAACTGTCCTAGTATATTATGTGTCTGGAAATCGTATATATGCATGAATCGACTTTGCGTTGTAGACGATTTATGTGTATTCTATTTACTATATCGGACATCTAATGTTTGACTATATGCATCCTTTATAAGGGATTTTGGGCAACCTTGCACACCTTGATCTTTTACGAGGTTTTCTATCTTGTAAAGCCGTAAAGGAATAGATGTTATTTATGACTGAATGCTGTCACTCTCCATTGCTGCCATGTTACTGTTTACCAACTTAATGTTTTCGTGTTTCTAATAGTCGGTCTGAATGCAGAATGCTGAGAGCAGTGAATATTGCCATAGCCAATTGACTAGAACCATACTACACTTATGTTTATAGGTTTGGATTTGCATTCAACTTCACATATAGAAGTTCGAAACTCTTGTAGTTAGAGTGGAAAAAGTTTATCAGCCAACTGCTAGATTTTCATCGAAGTTATCCTAGAAAAGATATATAGAGATGACGCCATCGTTAATTATGCCCTGAAATTGTTCTTTCTAGAGTTTGGTCGTCTTCGATTGATTATTCTGGACATTCTTGCACGGCATGTTGTGATAACACTGTCCCACATTTTCCAGTTTAGATGTTATACCCTAGGATTGTGTGTGCCTTATATGTTTTTGTTTTCGCGTGTTTTCCAACCCGCCAACAATTACAAGAAAAGGATCAGACGATTGTGTAAGGAACAAACCTCTTGAGACAAAATCTCAAAAAAGGGTGCGTTTACTAGTGAAGAGTTACAATTGGAAAGTAGACAAAACGCATCCAAGGGGCGTAAGCACACGAGTACTGAGAAATGATTAAATTTAAACTAAGGAAATGAAAATTACATATTCTCTTGTCGAGAGTTTTTGATTCGGGCCCTTTTTCTTCTACAACTTCACTTCCTTTTATACTTCTCGGGCGTCTCTTGGTTAACGAAACTGCTTGGAACTGCTTATTGGGGAGAGGTTACTTAGTAACTGTTGCCACTACTCTTGCCTTTTAACTACCCGTTTCTGGATCGTGGGGGGCGTGCCGGGTTTACTTGACAACTGCTTTCGTAACTGCTGAATTGGATAAACTACACCTTTTAGATTTGTCTGATTCTGGGCGACTTGAGAGTTTGGGCGATAGTGAGGCTATCACTCTGGGCGATTGTGCAGTACTTCACTCGTTCAGCCTTTGGGCGTCCTACGGGCTTGGGCGATGATACTCCTTCGCTCTCGGGCTTCCAATATTCAGGCATTTTCTCAGGTTTCCAGATTGACCTTTTCTTCTTGGGCCTTTTAATTGATTTCCATTGGGTCTTCATCTTGGGTTTCTCAATTGGACTTCCCTTTGATTTTGAGCTGCATTTTTAGTGTGTCAACAATTACCCCCAATATGGCAGAATTAATACTAATCATTAATTTTGCCATATTCACTCTATATCTTTTTCGCAACATTTGAACTTTTTCAGAATTTCAATCATCACGTACTTTTACTGCCTGAAGGATTGCGACGTTACAAACCCTTAAAACCCAAAAGTACGCGGCATTCTTAGTTACGTCTCTGCAGTCTTACGTTTCTTCCTCGCCATTTCACTGTTCACCTTCTTGTCTCCGTGCTACGTTTCGTCAACAGACCTTACCCAACTTACATTTTGTAACGAATGGCCACTTCAAGAACTCAGTCTGATGCTGCCCTTAGCTTTGAGGACTTCCAATACCTCCTTACCAAGCCATACATAGATTCAAACCCTCTTTCGAGGGTTGGTCCCAACATTGATGAGTTTTTCCTGGGTCCATCTTTTGTTGATGCTGAATCGGTCGAGAAGACTGCGGCGGGTCAGCTGTTCCCTTGCGCTGAAACCCTTCCATTTCTGAGTTCTCTACCGTTGAAGGCCATCTGCGATAAAGGTATTCGTACTTGGCCCAAAGCTGATTCTGGTTTTCGTAGGTGGCATGCACGCATGGTGGATCATGGCCCCACCAAATCAATTTTTGAACGTGCGAGAATTTTGGACCTATTGGAAATCACCCTTAATCTTCCCGTATACAACTCAGCGCTTTTTCCAATCGCCCTGAGCTTTTGGTCTTCTGAGTACAATGTCTTTGTTTTTCCTTGCTGCCCGTTGTCCATTACTCTAAGGGATGTTGGGGCCCTAGTGAACCTTCCTCCTTTGGGCGATACCATTTCTCTCGGCATGGTGGTTTCCGCTGGCAGTGTTCCCCCCAAGTTTGATAAGAAGATGTGTGAATCTTACTCGGCTATGCAGAGTGCTTTTGTCGCTCTTGCTTCTGAGCCTAATCATGTTGAGCGGGTAGCTTTCCTTCAAGTTTGGCTCTGTAAATACGTTCTTTGCTTCCCTAGCTTGAAACCTTCTACGAGTTACCTGCCTTTAACGCATGAATTGGCCCGTGGCAAGCCTTTGAATCTGTGTTCTTTCTTTTTAGCCGCTCTTTACAGGGGTTTGGCTTTGCTTCAATTTCAATTGAGGACTGGTGCGTCCCCTACTGGCAGTGGGCCTCTTTGGTTTGCTCAATTATGGCTGAGAGCATATTTTCCTTTTTTTGGGGGTCCATCTATTTGCAATACTTCTGCCACCTGTTACGGGTTGGCCATAGACTCCTTGATCCAACAAACATGTCTAGGAGAGACATCTTTTCATTCTTTTATACCTTAAATTCCGTTTCTTCCTTTTTCCCTTTTCCTACTCATCTGACTCCCAACTACGTGCGTATTCCTTCTGGAGTGATTGACTCTTTACCCATTTGGGTTCAGTTCTTGGCTGGAAAAGAGTTGTTCTATGACATTGTCACAGGAACCAATGCTAAGGCTGGGGGTAGAGATTTACACTCCCCATTTCTTTGCTCGCCAACTGGGTTTCGGTCAGACCGGCCCGTCCCTCTTTTCTATTTCAAAAATTTGACCGACCATTTTTATACTCTTAATAAAGCAGACGTTGCAACTATAGAGGCCCATAACTGCGTTTTGGCGGATGCATTTTCGCTAGCCCCTTTTCATTCCAGTTCCGCTATTCATCCCCTTTTTGAGCAACTCTGGCCGTCAGTGAAACGTAGGCTATTTACAGCTGACGCTACTACTGCCTTTCATTTGCTGGATCGGCCAAGTGTTTCTTCCAATTCTCCTCTTTTAGTTACTCCTTTATCGATTAGGAGTCCTTCTCCACCTCCTCGCTCTAAAGATCTTATTCTTTCTCCCGCTTCTCCATCTGCCAAAGCTATTGCTGCCAAGGGTGTATCAGGCCGAAAACGGCCGGCTTCAGCATCCCCTGTTTTACAGGCCGATGACGATGATGATGATGATGACACCCCCCTTATCTTCAGGAGAAAGGTAATCCATATTTGTATATTCGCGGATATGTTCTTCTGTATACTAATGGTTTACCTGAATTTTTCAGAAGAGTTCATCTTCTCTTTCCAAGGCTATAGTTTTGACAGACTCTTCCTCACTCTCTCCTGTCGAAGCTGCGTCGCCCAGGCTTCAAGTTTCAACACCCTTATCACCAACAAATCCTCATTCCCAGGGTGCCGACCCCCCAAGCGTGGAATTAGAAGGTAATGCTTACCTTTGATGCCTTGGCCCTTCTTTATTGCTGCTGGCTCATTGATTTACTGCGGTGTGAAACATGTAGAGATTCCTGTAGCTTCGTCAAGTGGGAAATGTCCTTCTTGCCCAGCTAAAGGGAAATCTCCCCAAGTGATGGAGGAAATAAGGGGGGTGCCTGAATTTCCCACTACTGCCGATGAGGTCTTTTTACTTCGCTCTTATTTTTTGTTCTGCTTTGTTGTATCGAAAATCTTCAATATTGGTAATCTCCTTTGCAGGGATCTGATAGCATCATTAATTCTATCCAAGTCTTACTCACCTCTTGGGCACGCATGAAACATCCTCTGCGCCATCCTCTACCCCTGCGAACGAGAATATGACATTTCTCAAACAGGCATTGTTTGAATGTCTCCTTTATGGACGTGGAGGTTGGCCGCGCTAGCGCTGCTCATCAAAAGGCCAAGCTAGATACGTTGAGCGCGAACCTGCTGCAGGCACTTTCGCTCCCATCGCCCAGCATTTCCGCTGACTTTAAGGTGAAGTTAATGGTTCTTCATGCCAACGTTGTTTCTTTGCTGGCCAAGAACACGGAATTGAAGGCCAGAAGTGCTCAATATCTTTGCACTTCTTCTGAGAAAGAATCCTTACTTCAGAAAATTGACAAGAACCAGGCCGAATTGACTGAGGTTTCTTCAGAGCTTGTAGTGGAGGATTCCTTAATGTTGAGCCTGGCTGCGGAGATGAAAGAGCTACAAGCGAAAATGGATGACTGCAGGGCGAGGATGGCTGCCAAGAGGCGTACTGCATCCCAAGGAATCGCTAGGACCAAATCTCTATTGGAGCAGTACAAAAAGTTGGAGGTTGATGATGACTTAGTGAAAGAATTAGACATCCTTTCCTATAGGCAGAGCGAAGAGTAGGATAAACTTAGGCAGCAGATGCGCTCAGCTTGGGGCGAATTGTAGCTAAAACATTTAATGTTTTAACTTTTGTAACTCTTCCGCGCTGACTGCCTTTGTTTTTTGTGATTTAATGTCATTCATCATCGTTAATGAACAATTATTTTGCTTTTTTTTTCCAATTAATCGACGTTTTATCTTTGATCGTCAATTTTCTACGTACCCAATCACTTTATGCCAACATCCATGCATATTCTTTTGGCATTTAAATTTTTCTTCCCTAAGTCTTTGGGCCATATTGATTTCACTCACTGGTCATAAATGTGACCATTCACATTCTGGCATTTCATCTTCCTGCCCCTATAAGTATGCACGTTTATACTCATCATTTTCATCTCCATACCTTTTCAGATTCGATTTCTTGTCATCACAACTTCCTGTCACCGCATGGCACTCCGATCATTTACCAACACTTTCATCTTCTATAGGGATGGGTCTCTTGACTCGCTCCTTTTGCTTTGATATTACTTTTGGTATGGGAGATATAGGAAATGTCTTTTAAACTGAAGCAAGATTCTTGCCTTCAGTTTGCTTGTTGAGAGTGCTTCTCCTTGCCTACCATTGCAGCTATGCATTTAGGAAGGTTATGAGGACAGTTCACCCTCTTACTCGGCCATAGGTTGAAGGGTTGGGCCGTAATGGTTTCACTCTTTCTGTTCCCATCAAACATAAGACAAATTGTAGCATGTTTCATCTTGTATTTTGACTGTGTCCCTTAATTCTTGTAAAGAATGGTGTGTAAGGAACATTTGGTAATAAATGACTTTACTTTTTAATGTGCTTTGTTTTTCTGACTTTGTTTAGAACGTGATCGTCCAATTTATTTACTGTCATCGCTCAGCATGATTACATCGCAATCGCAATTTCATCATTTATGCCTTTATCTGTTCACTTTCCCAAAGGGAAGGAACATATTTCTTCAAGTACTTACCGTTAATAAATCTTATATGCCTAGTACCATCTAAATCCTCCAAGTGGTAAGCTCCATTAGGCAATACACTCTTTACTCTATACGGCCCTTCCCAATTTGGCGACCATTTGCCATATTTTGGGTCTTTACTATCTAAAGGAAGTATTGCCCTCCAAACTAATCCGTTCAAACTAAAAAACTTGGCTATAACTTTCTTGTTGTAAAATCTAGCCATCCTTTGTTTCTGAACTTGCAACCTGTCTAACACGTCTAACTTCAATTCGTCCAATTCTAATAAATTTTGAATCAATGATTCCTTGTACTCATTCTCGCTTAATTCGTGCTGCCAACGTACTCTTATAGATTGCACGTTGATTTCCACAGGTAATACAGCATCCTGCCCATAAGTGAGTTGGAAAGGCGTAATGTTGGTGCTTGAACGGGGCGATGTTCTATAAGCTCATAAGGCTTTGTTCAAGCATTCGTGCCAATTTCTGGCATTTTCATTTATCATCTTCCTTATGATAGATTTCAGAATCTTGTTAGATGATTCTGCCTGACCGTTTGATTGAGCGTAATATGGTGTGGAATTTACCAATTTAATTCCAAATTCGCTCAAGAATTCCTTCACCTGATCTCCATTCAGGGAAGTCCCATGATCCATCATTAAAGTTTGTGGAATTCCAAATCTATAGATGATATGGTCCCGGATAAACTCTATGATGCTTTTAGAGGCACTGCTTCGACCCACTTGGTGAAAAAGTCTGTGGCGACTATAATAAAGGTGTGCTGTTTGGACGATGGGGGGTAAATCTTCCCTATCATGTCTATCGCCCAGCCTTTGAATGACCAATGTTTGATAATGGGTGCCATATTGCTTGCTGGTGCCCTCTGCATTGGGCCATATTTTTGGCATGTTAAATAACTTTTTGCATATTGAACACATGATTCTCCCATCTTTGGCCAAAAATATCCACTTCTGATAATCAGCCATCTCATCTTTTGGCCGGCCTGATGGGCTCCACATATCCCTTCATGCACCTCAGCCATAATCGTCCTAGCTTCTTGTAAGTTCACGCACTTTAATAATACACCATCAGAGCGTTTTTTGAGCAATTCTTCGTCTATTAATGCATAGTTTAACAGACGTAATTTCGTTCTCCTATCACCTCCCCCATTAAGCTCCTTAAAGGACTCTTTAATCTCATTTATCCAATCCAGCGCGACCCCATCTTCTATACATTGAATTTCGGTTTTCCTTGCCCTTCGCTGAATAACGGGCAATATAATTCCGTATTCGTAAGTAGACTCCCAACTCATCGCCTTTGAATAGCCAGAGGCCAACTGAGCCAACTCGTTGGCCATATCATTGTACATTCTATTAACACATTGAAGTTCTACTTGGTCGAATTCCTCCAACAACTCTTGGGCGATTTCGTATAAACTTATAATAGAATCACTTTGGCATTTGAAATCGCCAGTCAATTGATGAATCACCAATTGAGAATCGCCCCTGATGATTACATTCTTTACTTTCATATCTACCATTAACTCCAAGCCTACAATTAAGGCTTCGTATTCGGCTTGATTATTAGTACAGATCCTATCTAAAGTGAATGCAAACTTATAGCAAACCCCTAAAGGATTTATCAAAGCCACTCCTACCCCTGCTCCTTTAGAAATTTTCGATCCATCAAAGTATAAAATCCATGATTTTAATTCAAATGAATCAACTTCTAGTTCTATTTCGTTGGGCATATCAAGGCATGGATGATCGGCCAGAAAATTAGCCAAAGCCTGATTTTTAACTGCCTTTGGGGTATATACCTTATTTCGAACTCTGACAGTGCTAAAGTCCAAAGACCTACTTGTTGGTGTAAAATAGGGCGAGAAAACATGTATTTGAATAAATTGACTTTGGAAATTAAATAGACTGTTACAGGCCGTAAATATGCCCTTAATTTTGTACATGTGAAGTATAATGCGAGACACAACTTCTCAATAGCAGAATAATTACATTCACATCTGGTTAACCGTCTACTTAAATAATAAATCGCCCTTTCTTCACCAAATTGGTCTTCTTGTGCGACCATTCCAGCTATCGATTCTCGTTCAGCCGACACGTACAACTTCATTGGCCGTCCTTGGATTGGTGACACCAACACTGGCGGACTTGTTAAGTATGTTTTCAGGCTTTCAAAAGCTTTTTGATGTTCTTCTTTTCTGACGAATTCATCTTGATTTTTCAGCTTTAGGAGAGGCGAAAACGATTTTGTTCACCCTGCACAATTAGATATAAAGCGTCTTAGAAAATTGATTTGGCCTAAGAACTTTTGCAGTTCTTTTTTATTGCTAGGAGCCTTGGCTTCTACAATGGCTTTCGCTTTATTCTTATCAAGTTCAATCCCTCTTTTATGTACTAGGAATCCAAGGAAATTTCCTGCATTCACGCCAAACGCACATTTCAAAGGGTTCAGTTTTAGTTTATGCTGCCTCATTCGTTCAAATGAACATCGCAGTTGTTCAAAATGGTCTTCCTCTTTAACAGATTTGACCACTATATCATCTACATAAACTTCCACAAATTTACCTATCATATCATGAAAAATTAGATTCATTGCTCTTTGATAGGTCGCCCATGCATTTTTTAGTCCAAACGGCATTATTACACATTCAAAGCACCCTAAAGACCCAGGGCATCTAAAGGCAGTTTTGTGTACATCTTCGTCAGCTATGTAGATTTGATTGTATCCCGAATATCCATCCATAAAAGAGTACATCACATGCCCTACAGTTGATTCTACTAGAGAATCTACTGTAGGCATTGGATATTCGTCCTTGGGCGTAGCCAAGTTCAAATTCCTGAAATCTATTCATACCCTCAACTTGCCATTCTTTTTTAATACTGGCACTATATTAGATAACCATTCCACATATCTGGTTGTTCTAATAAAACCTGCTTTTAGTAATCGCTCTATTTCTTTTTTGATTTCTGGTAATACATTGGGAGCGAAACGCCTAGGAGGTTGATTATGAGGCTTAAAATTTGATTTAGTCGGCAACCTATGTTCTACTAAGTTTTTATCTAAGCCAGGCATATGTTCATACTCCCAAGTAAAACAATCTTTATACTCTTTTAATAAATCGATTAATCTGTTACTAATCTCGTGAGGGAGCATCTGGCTGACAAATGTTGGGCGATCCTCTCCTTCCTCGCCAATATTCACCTTGACTAAGGGGTCTTGTGCTTGTGCATATCCTGACTTGGTGATCCTCGTCGCTTCATCATCCATATCGCTCAGAGGTGTTTTCTCTTCCAGATAATCCACTTTATGAATTTCCCAGTCCAAGTTCTGCTCCATCTCGGACACTATTAATTTGTCCCTCAGCATCTTTAACGCCGCTTCTTCTTTCTTCACACATTCACATTCTTTATTGAAAGCCATCAACTTGGCTTTGAAGGCCTGAATCTCGGCCTCTTGCCTTTGTTGTTGAGAACTCATTTAAGGTTGTTTGACTTCTTTTTTGCCAATTACTGGCTCCTCCAAGGCCACTATGTTTGGCCTCATTTGATTAAACATTTTAGTAAGTGCATCCACTGAAAACGGCTCTTCGCTTTGGGCAGTAATTTGAGTTTCTTCCCCATCTTGAACCACTCTGACGGCCCATAATTTCCTTCGTACATGAACATTTCTACTGAATTTGCTTCTGCCACAAAGGGTCTATGATCTGCTTGCACCACCTCTGCTTCACCTTTGTCATTCCAGAAGACCAAGCATTGATGGAGCGATGAAGGAATACAGCGACTGCCATGGATCCAGTCTCTTTCTAGCAACACGTTGTAGCTGGTGGGGCCGTCTATTACGAAGAAAACAGTAGTCCTGGTGGTTGTTCCTACAATTATATCCAATGGCATAACTCCTTTTGCTGAAGTTGCCCCCCCGTTAAAACTTGTAAGAATGACTTCTGTTGGGATCATGTCGCTCTCTGTTTTAGCAAATTTTCTCATCATCCTAGCTGGAATAGTGTTTATAGCCGCTCCATTGTCGATAAGTACCTTTACTATTGGTATCCCATTAACCAAGGCTTTGACGTACAACAGTCTTAAGTGTTTGGTTAACTTCATAGCCGGTTTGTTGAAGATGACTTTTTCAGCAGCATCTATTTCCACTTCCTGCTTATCTTCTGTCGGGCTATCTTTTGGTGATAGATCGACGTGCAGCATGTTGCACTGAGCCTTCTTTCCTTGGATTTTTTCCTTCTCCTTTTCCAGTACTTCTTCCCCGGTTACCCAACTTGTAGGAGGAGGCATTATTTTGGGGGGTGATCCATATTTTTCAGAGCGAGGTACCCTCTTTTTCCTTTTGGGTGTCCCATACAACACATAGAAATCAAACGATCGGCCAGATGGTTCTCCCAACAGATCTACTTCGCGGACTCCTTCTTGGTGTAATTGCTTCAACAGGGTATTGCGCGACACTTCTTTTCCTTTTCTCTGCTTCTAAATCAATTTCTTCTTCGATATCTGTCATACCATCATCCTCTTCTTCGTCACACATTTCTCTAGATGCTTGGCCTTCATCGCAAACTAGTACACAAGTTTTTTCCTCACTATCCCCCTTCTCTTTGCTTTTGAATTCATCGGCCAACAAGTAGTTATTAGCCATGATAGGAGGCAATGTGCCAAACTGGATAGTTAGAGGTTGGTCAAGATCATCTTCGTCTCCCTGTTTCGTTCAAACTTTGATCTCCCAGACGAGCTTTCTGACAATTCTCCCATTGATTCGCCAGTGTCTGTTTCTTCACTATCTTCAAAAACATTTTTGTCGGCCATTCTGAGCGATTTGGGCACTTTAGGGCGTGATTCTCCTTGCTATTGCCTCATCATCCGTCCGTAATTACGTTGGAAACGCCTTTGTTGGGTCAGTCATTTCATTGAAAGGCACCACTCTTCCTGCATTATACTGGAACGAATGCCATACATTGGGTTGGCGAGCTGCGGCCTAAACGTTCTTCCTTGACTGGCCGATCCAAACCCCCTTTCTCTAGGTAGTCCTCTGTAAAATGGCACCCTTTGCCCCCTGACAGGCTGAGTGACCGGCATGAAATCAGAGCGATGGTGGAATTGCCGCGTCATTGGTGACCCTGTATTTGCTTTTAACTCGTGTTTACATCTGTCGCACAGAACATCTTCGCCCTGTTTGGGCTCCTTCCCTTTGATGCGTTCAAAAACGCTGGGATGTGGTTTGGATTCTTCTTCTTCGTCGTCAATCACCAATCTGAACTTTGACAATTTGTTTTTCAAACCAGTTGTGAACATGTTCATTGCCAGTGGCCGTGGGAAAGGATTTTCATCCACCGCCATCTTTTTCTTTTCTTCGAACGTGATTCGTCCTGATTCAATAGCATCCTGCAACACATGGCGAAAAACCATACAATAATTAGTCGCATGTGACCATGCATTATGCCATTTACAATATTTTTTACCCTTAATTTGTTTAGGGTCTGGCAATTTGTGTTTGTCGCTCAACTTTATTTGCTTATCCTTATATAATTTGTCGAATATAAGGTCGGCTTTAGTTATGTCTAACGAGAACGTTCGCGCCTTTCTGTTTTCACCCTTTGCAGGTTCATCTTTGCCTACTATTTTTGGCTTAACTAATATGGGACAAGTGTACGCTTCTCCATTTACTAACTCAGCCAAACATACTTCAGTTTGGTCGTAATAATCATTATCGACAGTATGAACGTTGAAGTTTGGGTCTTTGTAATAAATCCATTTACTGGAATTTTTCATCTGTTCTTCTTCTCTTATCAATCGCTCATACCTAACAACGTTTGCACTAAGTTGGAATAAATTCGAGAATTCCCTATCCTGGAATTTCTTCTTTAGATCAAAGCTTAAACAACTTTGGGCAATTTTAACAAATTCCTTTTCTGGCAAAGGCACAAAGCATTTACTTCTGGCCGTTTTGAACCTCTGTAGGAAATTTTCTGCCCATTCGTTAGGCAATTGACGTAAATTCGCCATATCGGCCAGTGTAACCTCAGACTTGGTCTTATAAAATTGAGCATGTAATAATTGCTCCATTTGCTGCCATGTTTGGACGGAGTTTGCGGGCAAATTAATGAACCAAGAAAAAGCTACCCCTGTTAAAGAACTTGGGAACAACCTCAACTTATGGTAATCATTCACCTCACCACTTTGCAATGTGAATCGCCCTACATGTTCTAATGTAGATACTTCTTCTAGACCAGTGAATAGTGAGAATTCTGGTACTTTGTACCCTCTAGGTCATGGATATGCTTGATCTATCCAATCAGGGTTTGGCTTGGTATAAATTGGCCTAATAACCGGACGCACCCCAACTGCTATTTGATCTTGCACTATTTCCATAATTTGGTTTCTTAGCACGGCGTTAGGGTCATATGAGTTCCCTATTGGTTGATTTACTGGCTTATTTGTGGGAGACCTGGTAGTTTGCCCTTGATTGGCCATAAAAATGCCATTATTCGGGCTGTTATGACTGTTAAACTGAGTGCTTAACCCGTCATTTGTACGTAAACCATTCTGTCCGTTGTTTGGGAAATTATCTCTTACGTTTGTACTACCCCTCAGGTTGGACGTAGTGTTATCATTATTCAAGTTCAAGGTCCCGTTTCCCCCTGGGTTTAAAGTAGAAGGGCCAAAAGGTGGCTCTAGACTTGGGCCTGAGTTTACACCAAAGGAATTATATGGCGAAGTATGCCCTACGACAGTCCTAGACTGAAAGTGACTACCTATAGGCATAACGGGTTGACACATTTGGCTTACCAACTTATTCATGATTTCATTTAACGTATTCAGTTGTTTAGCCATATTATCAAAATGCCTATTCTCATTTTGGGTAAACTTCTCCATATTATGAATACTTCGTAAATTTACCTGTTCAACAACATCCTACGTGAGTTCTCCCAACAATGCACGCATTGTGCGAGGGCTCAATTCTGTCATTGGTTCGTAGCGGCTGTGACTGCTTTGACTTTGTCCATCTGTTCGTGGAGAATGTTGTTGCTCCTCATATCGCTCAACTACAGACTGGACTACTCCTTGACTTGCTGGTTCCTTATCGAAATTTTTATGAGGCATGATATCTTTTCTTTTTTGTATTTTCACTTACAAAACACCAACTGTCCCACTGGGCGTGTCAAATTGTTTTCGCGTGTTTTCCAACCCGCCAACAATTACAAGAAAAAGATCAGACGATTGTGTAAGGAACAAACCTCTTGAGACAAAGTCCCAAAAAAGGGGTGCGTTTACTAGTGAAGAGTTACAATTGGAAAGTAGACAAAACGCCTCCAAGGGGCGCAAGCACACGAGTACTGAGAAATGATTAAATTTAAACTAAGGAAATGAAAATTACATATTCTCTTGTCGAGAGTTTTTTATTCGGGCCCTTTTTCTTCTACAACTTTACTTCCTTTTATACTTCCCGGGCGTCTCTTGGTTAACGAAACTGCTTGGAACTGCTCCATTACCTTCGTGACTATCCGCTTCTTCAGTGAGAAACTGCTTATTGGGGAGATGTTACTTAGTAACTGTTGCCACTACTCTTGCCTTTTAACTACCTGTTTCTGGATCGTGGAGGGCGTGCCGGGTTTACTTGACAACTGCTTTCGTAACTGCTGAATTGGATAAACTACACATTTTAGACTTGTCTGATTCTGGGCGACTTGAGAGTTTGGGCGATAGTGAGGCTATCGCTCTGGGCGATTGTGCATTACTTCACTCGTTCAGCCTCTGGGCGTCCTACGGGCTTGGGCGATGATACTCCTTCGCTCTCGGGCTTCTAATATTCAGGCATTTTCTCAGGTTTCCAGATTGGGCTTTTCTTCTTGGACCTTTTAATTGATTTCCATTGGGTTTCTCAATTGGACTTCCCTTTGATTTTGGGCTGCATTTTTAATGTGTCAACAGTCTTGTTTGCAGGTCATTGCCCATTTCTTACTTTTAGGATCAATCAAACCTTGTTAGATTTTCATTAGTAAAAATATCGAATTACTTGCTATGAACCGACCCAAAACTCATTCTCGAGAGAAGCTTACGGGGATCCTACAACAAGTAACAATGGATGACTTTGGCAGTCACTCGTTCTTAAAATCGGAGTTCTTAAGACCAAAGAGTCGGACAAAAAGGGGAAAGCTCTTCGTTCTTGGTTCTAATGCAGCTGGAAAGTTCAGCCTCCTTGGAAAAAGAAAATGGAGCACCAAACAATGCAATGGCTAAAATGTAAAGTCGGTGGATCTATACGTATATGTTGCATGTTATGGGCAATTTGGGGTAGCTGGAATCAATCAGAGCATGGTGGTCGTGTACGGGATGGTTATTGATGGTGTTATTGCTTCGGTGGACAACTCTGATGGATGGTTTTGCAGATGAGATTGAGGTTTCCAAGACAGTGAACACGATGAAGTCTCGTCCAATAGTGAAATGATGTCAAATGGATGGCACCGTCGGATGGAAAACTCGAACTAAATACTAATGTCACCGATCAGATTTAGGAAAGACCAAAAATGTATTGGAATTGGGGCTGTTAGATGGGACTATTGGTGGTTGTCATTGCGGCGTTCACCAAGGAAATTTGGCGCTATTGTGAATCGGAGAATGACGAGGCAATTGCACTCGCGGAGGGAACAAACTTGGTCGACACAATGCTTACAAAATTGAGGTAACCGAATGCGATGCTCTTGGAGTCGTGCAAGGACTGAAATCTAAAAATGAAATTTATCTTTGAATGCTTTTGTATTTGTAGGTATTGCAGTTTGGATGACAACGAGACGGGTCGACCATTCTTGTCCCCCGTCCTGTATGGTATTTTTGTCCTCTTGCATCGTCCCATACTCGATTAAGGTGGGGAGGGCGGGGCAACTCCCTACTCCGTTTATTTTTTTATATATTTTTACATCTTTAATTAGTGAATATTAGTACTTTTTTTTTTTTCCATTTGTTAAGAACAACTTATGTTCTCTTTAAAAAACGATAATAATTTTTTTTTATAAAAAACTTAAATTTGATATTAATTTTAAATGTAGAGGGTAGCGAGGCGGAAATCATGTTTTCCGTACCCGTTTCGGGACAACAACCCTCGTGCTCACTTCGTTTACCCGATTAGGCGGGTTGTCCCCTCCCCTTTCAGCATTACTATTTTAAGTTGGTTGTGATGCTTATCGCTTCATACCCTGTTAGGGTAATGAAATTGACCAAAAATGACTCCATTAATTAGTTAATTGACCATTATTCTTGTGAATGGGTTGTATTCTAATGTCTATCTCGATCGTGATTGGCCACTAGAAGTTGTGATTGGTTTCCAAAGTAACAAAAGACCATGGAATGAATTGTAAATCATTGGAAAATACCAAACACGAAGAAATAAAAGCCAGGTGGATTTGATTAAAAAGTCCAGTCAATACTAGTTTTAGGTTAAAATGCATTCATTAAATAGTTTTTTTTTATTAAAAGAATCTATAGTCTATTTTATTGTACGTTAAAAAATTTAAATACCCTTCACTTGAAATGTCTAAAGTCCAACTTAAAATAAGTCGAGTTAAACCCTAAACCGTCCAATTTTATTCTCTATTTCGATTTCATCCTTCAAAATCTACCTTAAAAACTCAAACTATTGCCTAGTTTCTTCCTTTTTCTTCTTTCTGATTAAATTTTTTAAGTGACTATATTTCAACCGAAAAAGAACATCAAAGGGGTGCAGATTTCTTTCCACCATCATGAGAGGGGAAAGAGACTCGTAAGCGCGGTAGGTATGGTCAAAGAGGCCGTAACCGCCTTGCAAATGACCGTGCAATATAAAATTTGATAAATATGAAACTTGATTTTGATGAGCTGTTTAACTATAATTTGTTGGTGTTAATATTTGATTTTTAATGGTTTTGTTCCAATGGTTGAATTTAATTTGTAAACTATGATCACCAAATTTTGAAGCATACCGTTGTGCTAAAACACGATATGCAGGCGTTCTAAACGGTTGGCAGTTTTAACTAATTTCATGTCCATTTAATTTCATATTTCCTTGTATGGTCACGCCTCAAGTTGAACCGTAGACTGATTATGAAGCTCTTTGAGATAGAGAGACCATGTTTTGAAGGTCTCGTAAGTGACTTGTAGGTAACCTCAAGGATGAATGCCCTAAGCAAAAGGTTGTTCTCGACCTCAAATTTATTAAGTGTAGGTTATAAGGTAAGCGTGATCTATATTGAAATACCACCCCAAACAGCGAACTATAGTCTATAGTCCCAGGGTCGAGGTGTCAATATCGATGACAAAGTCTAATGTTGACCTCGAGGTGGGGACCCTTGGGTCATGTCATTTTTAAAGCATAGAGTTCACCATTGAGTACGAGGTGATAGATTTTGACCTTACCATATGGTAACAAGCTAACTATTATGATATTGCCTTATGGGAAAGGCCCCTGTACATAATGGATTATGGGGGTTACCGAATGGTGTATCCTCCTCACAATGTGTGCGGGTCCGTGTGTGTTTTAAAATGACGGCTCGTGGTCCCCCACCTCCTAATGAAAGTGGAGTGTAAACGATTAGGTAAAAAATTATGTACATGTAGTATAACCCTTAAAAAAAATTGCTTAAGATTATATTATTTCATAAGATTACATAAAAACTAATCTCTATTTGCTTTTTGACATAATGAATTTATGTTTAAAATTAAAAAATAAATAAAATTAAGATGATCTAAAGTTTTTTTGGAATTAACAAAGGTGTCTCTAATGTAATGATTTGATTGATTTGAAGTGAACAATATTAAAAAAGAAAAACTTAATGAAATACATAAATAATTGGAATAAAAAAAATGAAGACATTAATTTTAAGTAAACTGAAAATTCAATTAAAGCTCTATTTGTCATCAATTTTCTTAAATATTGTTTGTTACAGTAAATAATCTCCATCACATATTCAATCAATAAAATATTCTACACACAAACCAATAAAATTACTTTACATTTCAATCACACATTTTTCAAAAAAATACTATTCAAAACTCTATTTATTCTCCCAGAATAGGAGACAAACAGGCCCTAACTTAGAATTAACAAATGTTTGTAATACCAAGCAATGGCACCATGGCTAGTGAAAATCTCTCTCCCTGTCATCTATACACATCCATAGGATTATGCCATTTTTACGCTCATTTATTACACCATTGTTGAGACATTTGTATTGTTGTCAGCAAATAATTGAATGAGAAAACAAAAAATTCAAATTGAATAATATCATTTGACAAAGTCTAAACACAAATTTCTTCAATTGGAGATGTCAACCAAGGTGTAAAGAATAATATACATCTAGAAATGAGAAAGATCAATCATGCTATACAAATATGTTCAATGACAAGTTAAAAAATAAGAGAGACACGTGTCAATACGTGATTAGATAGTTTGAAGAAAAAAACACAACATTCAATTATTGTCCGTCACACCATCCCGCCTCAGTCGCTCTTGTCCTTGAGCCTATAATTGTACCCTGTACGTCTTGGCAGCTACTGCAAAAATCTAAATTTATCATTAATATGGAAACCTCAAGAAAAGACTGATCAGGCCAGAACTTGCTTCAAATGGTTATCTGTCTACTTTTATGATCAACAGATAATAATGCAGATTCCTTGTACCTCCCAACATTAAAATCTTATCTAAACCGCACCACCAATTCCGAATCTCAACATTGCATAAACTGCTTGGCCTAGCCTAGCCTAGCCTGCGTAGTGTTTAAAATGACTACCAGTACTGGGCTACTGGCTTTTGTACCAAGTTCTTGATTTTTAAAGAAAAACTAGTCTTTAAATAGAGATAAAGATGGTAAAAAATGCACATGTTCAACGTCAAATCAAGATTAATATGCATCAGTTGAGCATGGCCTTACCCACTTGGATTCGTCGTTTCTACCTCTGCAGACACTCCCTTTAATGGTGAGCCTTAAAAATCACTACTTGTAACTTGCACTAGTACAAAGAATCCTTGAAACTCAAGATGGATAGCGCTGTAGAGATAGATACCTTCATGATCACAACCCTCTACCACCAAACACGGTGGCGCATGATCGTTTATCTATGGCGCTATCCCTCCTGAGCTTCATGGATTCTCTATACTTTTATAGCACGACCCTTTTCATAAATTTAATTTGAAATGGCAAAAAATTGCATGCCTTTGCTCTGTGCTGTCTGTGATATGTTTGTGTAGAGAGAGAGAGAGAGAGATGGAAGGGTTGGAAAGAGTTGAAGGGTTAGGGGTGTATTTATAGCACAAAAGGAAGTAGGGAATAGCAGACAAATATCATAAATTCTTTCTGAATTTCCTCCCATAAAAATCTTTGACTAAAGTCTGTAATAATCTTCTATGTTCAAAGAATGTGATTTATTCTGCTAATTTTATATCATTTAATTGTCCCCAGCCGACTACGTTACTGTTCTTCCTCTCTTGAAAATTGAAATACACTCTATGGGTACGTAAAATGGCTCTATTTTCTTCACAATTACTGTATTTTGCTTCATCATCACTTCTCTTATTATGCACAAATTAATCTTCTACTTAATTATGTGTTTGAAACATAACTTATGGTTATTAATTTCATCTCCAGGTTTTTGCTGGCACTTGAAACTTGTTCTGTACATATTTTTTCGGAGAATTCGTGGTCGAAAATGAGAAAAGGTTGTTAATGTCATAAAATGTGTATTTAAAAATAATTTTAGAAATGTATAAACAGTATTTTAATGAATCGTAAATTAGATCAAGAATCGAACTCATAAATATCGATTATTCTCATAATAGTAGTAATGAACTGATTTGAATTCACGATAGAAGTTTACATGCTAAAGTCCAAATTTATTAAAAATAAGATTTATTTTTACACAGTAATTATTTGAAAGGTAAATTAGGAAAAATAGAATTATAAAACTGACTCATGTAGTCATTGAATACAATTAAGGTCTTTTCCAAAGTAAATCATCATTAACATAGAATAATTAACTTTTCACTGACAAAAAATAAAAGTTAGAACTAATAGTAATACTTCATATTTATGGTGGAGTTTGAAGCTGACTCATCAATTTTTTCTTTATTTTCTTGCGAAAATAATTTGAAATAAGTTATTAAAAATTAGAATTCAAGTACCGTGACAGCTAGTGGTTACAATGGGTTGAGCCGAACTACTCATAAGCTCGGCTTGTGCTCAAGGGTCGAGCTCGGCTCTACCCACGAGCTCACAAGCCGAGCCCACGAGCTCGTGTTTTTTATTTACTTTTTTCTTCACATTTTTATGAGCCCACAAGCTCGGCTCGTGAGCTCGTGAACTTGCCCATGTGCCGTTCGTGAGTAGTTGGGTGAACCCCTGGCTTGGCTTGGCTTGGGCTCGTGCTAGTCCCAAAACGAGGTCGAACCGTTCATGGGTTCCAGCTTTAACAAGTCGAGTCGACAAGCTACTCGATTCTTTTGTCACCCTAGTGATATAACTCTTGAACAAAATGAATAGTAGAGAACCCAATTTCTATATAAGAATTGGGATGACAAGATTCAAAATAGTTTCATCTTAAAAAGATTCATCTCGTTACTCAAAAGTGCCTTTGATCAATTCCCAATTAATTTTTTACCACTTAATTTTGATTCATGATCATAAGAATACTTAAGTTTCAGATTTGACTAATACCGAATATCTGGTTTAGGCATCTTTTGATATACCACTGTTAATTGACTTGACTGCCCACGTTAACAAATTGTGTGGAAAAATAAAATGTGGTAAAAATTGTTTGAGGTAAGAGATGAAAGTAAAATTACATTTAACCCATCTTTGATATAGTCAAAAAAATTTGTAAATTTTTTTTAATTAAAGTTAATCAAATATTTCGTGAAATTCATATTTTTTATCAATTTTTTAATCACATACTTCATCAACTAAACATGAGCTATGTTGCTCTAATTTTTCTTTATATTTTCAACTGAGCGGGTGTACCCATGTGCTTATATGGGGCCACACGCTTTTGGCCCCTATTTTGCGGTGATTTTTAGAAAAAGTTGTGAGAAAAATAATTTTTTAAAAATATGTAATTATAAAGTAGAAAATGTTACAAGTCTACGTTTTAAAAAAATATTAATGTAATTGAAAATAAATTTTGTAAAAAATAAGTTTTAAAAAAATGAGGTCAAACTTACCATTATTTTCAAAATATATTTTTCTCCTATATTTTCAACCATACATTCTTTAATTAAATAATATTACAATCAAATTCAAAAAAAAATCTTATTTTTTAAATATATTTCTACATCAATCTACTATTTCAAAATATATTTTTCAATAGAAATAGGGTACAAACATACTCTTAATTTGTTGGTTACAGTAATAAATGAGGGAATTATAAAAGACTTTAATTTACATAGTTCTTCTGTCTTATAAAGATAAACTAGTTTTCATTTTGGTAAATATAAATTTTTTTTTAAATATATTCCTATATTAAATGATTTAAATATGATTAATTTGTATTTGTTAATAATAAAATACATTGAATACATATATATTAGAAAATTAATAAATTAATTATGGGAAATCCCACGTTCTATCACCCACTTCATCTCACTGACTTTTGAGTTGGGGGTAGGTGGGGAGTGGGGGCGCTTTGGAAATTGTAATAATTTTGATTTCTAAAAAAAAGGTGAACTGCATCCTTGATGGCCTCTATCTGTCCTATTCTGGGTCTTTGAGAAATCCAGATTTAGCTGCTGAATTCCAAACATATTAAGACATGTTTGATAGGCCATTTTTTTTTCCATGAAAAATGGAATTGAAATTCCAATTTCCACTTTTTCCATGTTTGATAGCCAAAATTTTCCATGAATTTTTGTTTCTCCCACTCTCCACGTGACCCCTTTTTCTATGTTTTTGTTGAATTGATTTTCCAACCAAAGTGATGGGAAAATGGTTTCCAGTTTTTTCTTAAAAAATTTTTTTTGCAATGAAAATATTTTTATGGACAATCGTAAAAAAATAATCCATTTAATGGATAATTTTCATGGAAAACACAGTCAAACGAATACTAAAATTTCAACATTTTTCAAGTGGAAAATTATATCAATCAAACACAATTAATTGACAATTCCAAGAAAAACAATTTTAGGCAATTCAATTTCCTATAATTCATTTTCTTTCCACTCAAATTCCACTATTGGAATCAAACGGACCATTAGTGCAAGATTGGCAAAAAATAAAAATAAAAAAAATTAATACTTCATCCATCCCGTTTATATAGACTTACTTTCTTTATTTTCTGATCCCAATTATATGATATTGTTTCTTTATTAAGAATTTTTTTTTTGTTTACTAATATACTTTTATTTCTTTACTACTTCCCCTAATAATTTATTATTAATTATTGATAATTAAATGATGGTAAACTAGGAAATTTCTTTACAAAAATTACTTTTCAAATAACATCAAATAAGATTTCTTAATCTGTGTGAAAAACAAAACAAACATATATAAATGTGATGGATGGAGTACGCTTTTACAATTATCAAAAAGTGTTGATAAGCTTCTCTTCTTGCATACGGTTTTACAATTATCAATTCCATGTAAGATTAAGTTCACGTTTGGTAAATTTTTTTTTTTTTTAAATTTGTATATTTTGAAATTGTTTTTCAATCATATATTTTTTGAATAAAATAATTTTACACGTGAATTTATAGCCCCCATTTGGTCCCCGCTATTTGAAATTTTAATGGTTGGAATAGTAATTTAAAAAAAAAAGTGTTGTTAGAAAAGAAGAAAAAACTTTGGAATTGCGTTTAATATTATTTTATTAAAAAATATGTGGTTGATAAGAAATGAAAGAAAAATAAATTATAATTTTAATGGGGACCAAACAAGGACATAATATTTATCTACTTTCTAACTACACATTCTCATTAATATATATATACATTTTAAAAAATTTACATCAAACTTACTCTTAAATTATTTGTTCTTGGGATCTTCAACTCATACTATTATTTTTTTTGTGAATCTTAATGGAAAGCCCATATGGGCTACAGAGTTGAAAAAAATAATAAAAGCAGACTTTGTCCTTTCAATCGCTTCTTAATTAAGAAATCTTCATGTGTGTCCACAGTGAATTTCTTATTCATTCGAGTACCATTTTTTAAAAATAAATTTTATAATAAATATATTTTAAGAATGCGTAGTTTAGAAGTAGAAAAAAAATTAAATTTACGCATAAAATTATTTTATTAGAAAAATATATGATTGAAAATAATATATTATTTCAAAATAATATGGGTCAAACACACTCTTTGCCCTTGTTTGGTACACATTAAAATTTTCATTTTCATTATTCTATTCATTTTCAACGACACATTTTTCAACAAAATAATATTTTACATCACATCAATAATTTTTTCTTCTTTTTCAACAACAAATTATCCATCAATCTACTATTTCAAAATACATTCTTTCAAAATAATGTGGCTCAAACACATCCAGTTTAAAAAATGGACTCAAACAAGAACTCGATATCATAATATAAAAAGTCTGGTGATCGTAATTCGCACTAGAGGTAACTCCAACATATAGAACACGTATAGTATGATAAATTTATCATGGTTTAGAAAAGAGAAAAAAAGGTGAGAATTGTCGATTGTGATAGTCGCGAACATTGATATCAGTTTCGAAGCTATATAAATTTTGTATCAATGAGACCATAACTTTTATACGAAAGTCGAGTACAATTTGATCACTAATGAAAGTCCAAAATCTACTATACCCTTTTAGGGCATGTTTGAGCCCCGTTTTTTTAGTGTAGAATGCATTTTGGAATAATATAATATTATTTTAAAAAATAAGAAAAAATTTAGATTTTCGTGTAATATTATTTTATGGAAGAATGTGTGATTGAAAAGAAGATATAAAAATATATTTAAAAAAAAAGATCAAACAAGGGCTTGATGGAGATTAAAATCAGATTTTCATAGAAGTTGATAAAATATATATAGTTATAAAAATTGAATCTCATAAAAAATATGATTAAAATTAGTTATTAACGTTAGCTTTTATAGAAATCTAAATTTAAATTTCTATCAAACATGTCATATAATTCTTGGTCGAAATTAGTGTAGGATTTCACTTCACAACATGTCCAATGAATTAGATAGGAAGCGGTAAAAAAGGAAAGAACGTAAAAAAACATGTTGAATTTATGTTAAGCCCATGGTGCATGAGACGGTAGATTCGCATCGGCCGTCGGGCCCCCTTTTATTTTCGATAAAATTACTCAAAACTTCTCAAGTTTACAATTCAAAAACAAAGGGATGAAATTTAAAATTCAAAATTTAGGTGGTAATTACCTATTTTTAAATTAATAAAAACAAATTTATTATTCTAACTGTTTATCTATGGGATCTAATCTGAATTGTCCACATTTTTAACCGCACAATACTTTTTCATACCACGTCTCTCTCTTTCTCTCTCCCCGCCCACTTATCCCTGTCATGCAAACCACATCCTCCTCTCTCTACAAAACAGAAAACGGTGTCTCTCTCTCCAATATAGAAATCCACCTATCTATCCACCATACAGAACTCACTTCTCTCACTCTCTACCATTTTCAACCGTACAATACTTCTTCATACAACTCCCAATCGTCACCATTATCGTTAGAGATTCATCGTGAAATAGCCGTATTACAATTTAGCTTCAACCATAGTAGTATTTAAAATAGTTAGAACTCGTAGTATTGATGTGACTATAAAGGAGAAGGATAAAGGAAAGAGGAAAAAAAGTTGTCAAAGATTCTTCTTCAGCAAATAGAGTCAAAATGTCGGCCTCTAACGGGAATTCCAAGAAGAAGGTGAAATCTAATTTTGTGACCTAATTTGTGAAATTTGTCACATATTTTTAACTAATTTGTGACTTGATTTGGATTTTTTGTGACCGAAATATCATCTTGTAACTTGTTTTGTGTATTTTGTAATTTGAAGGGTTTGTAACCTATTTTGTGTATTGTATGATCAATTATTATTTAGTAAACTGAATATGTTTTCTAAAGTTTGCTGGATTGTTCGTGAATGAAATACGTGTTGTAACTATCTACTGTTACATGTTATAATTTTGGAGAACTGTGATCAACTATTTATGATATGAATATGGATATGTTGGTCACAATAACATGTTTGCCATTACGATTGTGCATGACTAGAAATATTTAATAAAACCAAGGAATTGGTTCTCTGGAAAGATCATTGCAACACCAATATAGAGTGTCATCACACACTTTGTGATGAAATTCATTGCTGCTCAGAGGGACATTCTAGAAAACACGTCTCTTACTACGTGTATTGTATGGAGATAGTGGTGCAGCAACAGTTGATTCACTATGTCTTGCCGCCGGAGGTAAAACAACCTTACAAGTAAGAAATTTGGGTCAACATAAATGAGAGATATATTTTATTATTATATTTTTGGAAAGTTTTTTCCTTCTACACCTTTCCCCTACTTTTGTTAATGCTTAATGACCTTGGCTGTTTTTCACAGAACTTCGGGTGGAAATGGATCAACCTCCTAAGGTTCCAGCATCTGGCATTCTCAACTGTCCTACTATATTATGTGTCTGGAAATCGTATATATGCATGAATCGACTTTGTGTTGTAGACGATTTATGTGTATTCTATTTACTATATCGGACATCTAATGTTTGACTATATGCATCCTTTTAATCGCTTCTTAACTAAGAAATCTTCATGTGTGTCCACAGTGAATTTCTTATTCATCAGAGTACCATTTTTTAAAAATAAATTTTATAATGGAGATCTTTTAGGAATGTGTAGTTTAAAAGTAGAAAAATTAAATTAAATGCTCTCAAAAATTATTTTATTAGAAGAATGTATGGTTGAAAATAAATTTAAAAGAAAATAAAATTTTAAAACATGGAGCTCAAGCAAGAACTCAATATCATCAATATAAAAAGTCCGGTCATCGTAATTCGCACTATAGGTAACTCCAACATATAGAACGCGTATAGTATGTTAACTTTATCATGGTTTAGAAAAGAAAAAAAGGGTGAAGATTGTCAATTGTTATAGTCGCGAACATTGTTATCAATTTCGTATCAATGAGACCATACAATTTGATCGCTAATGAAAGTCTAAAATTTACTATGCCCTATTTTGGACATGCTTGAGCCCCTTTTTTGGTGTAGAAATGCATTTTGAAATAGTAAATTGATAGATGATGTGTGTTTAAAAAATAAGAAAGAGTTTTGAATTTTCGTGTAATATTATTTTATGTAAGAATGCGTGATTAAAAGAAGAGATAAAAAAATATATTTTAAAAAAGGATCAAACAAGGGATTAGTGGAGATTAAAATCAAGTTTTAATAAAAGTTGGTAAAATATAAAGTTAAAAAATTTTGAATCTCATAAAATATATTATTAAAATTAGTTATTAACGTTAGCTTTTATAGAAATCCAAATTTAAATTTCTATCAAACATGTCATGTAATTCTCGGTCGAAATTGGTGGAGGATTTCACTTCACAGTATGTCCAATGAATTAGATAGGGAGCGGTAAAAAAAGGAAAGAACGTAAAAAAACATGTTGAATTTATGTTAAGCCCATGGCATGCATGAGACAGTAGATTTAGATCAGCTGTTAGGCTCCCTTTAATTTTCGGTAAAATTACTCAAAACTTCTCAAGTTTACAATTCAAAAACAAGGGGATGAAATTTAAAATTCAAAATTTAGGTGGTAATTACCTATTTTTAAATTTATAAAAACAAATTTATTATTCTAATTGTTTATCTATGGGATCTAATCTGAACGGTCCACATTTTTAACCGCACAATACTTCTTCATACCACATCTTTCTCTCTGCCCACTGATCCCTATCATGCAAACCGTGTCTCTCTCTTTACCAACAGAAAACAGTGTTTCTCTCTCTACAATACGGAAATCCACGTCTCTCTCTCTCCACCATACAGAACTCACGTCTCTCCCTCTCCCTACCATTTTCAACCGCACAATACTTCTTCATACAACTCCCAATCGTCGCCATTATCACTAGAGATTCATTGTGAAGTGTTGATGTGGATATAAAAGAGAAGGATAGAGGAAAGATGAAAAGAGTTGTCGAAGACTCTTCTTCGGCAAAGAGAGTCAAAATGTCGACCTCTGGCGAGAATTCCATGAAGAAGGTGAAATCTGATTTTGTGACCTGATTTGGATATTTTGTGACCGAAATATCATTTTATAACTTGTTTTGGGTATTTTGTAATTTGAGGGTTTGTAACCTATTTTGTGTACAGTATGATCGATTACTATTTAGTGAACTTAATATGTTTTCTAAAGTGTGCTGGATTGTTTGCGAATGAAATACGTGTTGTAACTATCTACTGTTACGTGTTATGATTTTGGAGAATTTGTGATCAACTATTTATGATCTGAATATGTTTATGTTGGTCACAATAACACGTTTGACATTACGATTTTGTGTAGGACTAGAAATATTTAATAAAACCAAGGAATTGGTTATATGGGAAGATCACTGCAACACCAATATAAAGTGTCAATCACGTACTTTGTGATGAAATTCACTGTTGTCCAGAGGGACATTCTAGAAAACACACGTGTCTCTTACTACATGCATTGTAGGGAGATAGTAGTGCATCAACAGTTGATTTACTATGTCTTGCTACGGGAGGTAACACAACCTAACAAGAAATTTGGTTTAACATAAATGAAAGATATATTCGGTTCTCCATTGCTGAATTCTATTTGGTCACTAGATTGCGGTGTGATGGGTAGATGGTGGATCGATATGAAAAATCGTTTGCAGTGAATGATACATATTTTCGGGACTTAAAAGTTGTCATGAGTGAAGATGTCAAAAGAGTATTTCCTTCACTGGATGATACACCAGACCATGGCGTGGTTAAGATTTGAATTATTTATCTTATCACCTAGTATGTTTTTTGCTACATCCTACCCGAATTTGGTGGATCAATACATATTTTCACTTGCAGACGATTTTACCACGCTTGAAATATAATAACCCAAGAATAACTAACCAAGATGGGGGTGAATTGGTTTTTGAAACTTTTTCGACGCTAAGTCTTAAAACTATTCAATACACAAGATATAAATGAAAAGTGTAATATAACAAGTAATTATTCAAATATGATAACCTAAATCAAGTATGAATATGGCACAACATAAATGGCAATGTAAAGTAAAGTGCGATAAGTAAAGATAACAAGCCAATTTAATGGGGTTCGATACACAATGCGTTCTACGTCCCCGTTACCAAGCTCTCCGTCACGAGCAAGGCCAAATGCAATATTATGGTAACTTACAAACAAGGAGTACCAATCCTTAAGTGACTTACAAACAAGGAACATTTATCCTTAAGTGACTTACAACAAGAAACACTTATCCTTAACAACAATTGAGTTTTCGCAAGGGCTCTCGAAACCACAAAGTATAATTTGTAATTTTACAATTGAAAGAACTCTATAAACAAATGATACAATCAAATCAAGTATTTAGAGAGTTAGGATAACACTTCAATGGATAGCAAATATTTAAGCTCAAGTGTTTTAAGTTGTAAAACTTTGATGAACAATAAATGATGCAATAGTAAGGATCAATGTACCAAAGTTTTCAACCAATGAATCTCTCTTGACAAATAATACAAAGTTTAAGTATAGAGAGAGATTTATACTTAAATAAGTGTTGACAAAGAAAACTTTTATCAAGAATAAAGAATAGATAAAGTTTTATGAAAAAATCTTTGCTAAGAAGAGTTTCTTGATAAAATGAAAGAAACAAATTAAATCGATCAAGAAATTCTCTTGTAATAACTGATATAGACTTTTAAACTCAAGTAAACTCAATGATATATTAATAAATAAACTCTCAAAAATCTCTTGTAAGTTGGTAGGATTAAATGCAAAAGAGATGTGTATTTATAGAACAAAGTGTGAAGTTGCAGGAACTTTCGGTTGATCTATTTCGGTCGACCAAAGTTCAATTATAACCGTTGTAGAATATTCAAACCATTGAAGTTTCGACAGACCAATTTGAAAAATGAATAGATTTTGATTTTAAAAGATTTTAAATCACAAGTTCCATTTTTCAAAATCAATTTCATTTCGAGAATATTTTTATGCAAGTGATGAGATATATAAAAATAGTTTGAGCTTTATACTTGCTAAAAATTGACAAGTTATACCTTTACATATTATTTTTGAAGATTCGATAAAATATCTTCTTGCTTCTATTTTTCAAAGGATCTTGGTTTCTTCGGATCACTTTTGAGTGATTTGCAATAGATGACGATTTTAGCCTTTTAAATGATTGAGATCACTTATAAAAAGAAACTCAAGAAACAAGATTTGTTGGAAATGTAAGAGTGTTTGTTATAATCAAAATAAGTGAAGTTATGTTGAAACATATGTCAACAAAATATTCCTTCTGGGGCAGATATTTGTTTGTGACCACATTATCGTTACTAAGGAAAGGATTATCAAAACAAACAAGTCACTACAAATTGACAGGTTTTTTAGTGGCTTTCCAGCCGTGGCTGTATGAGTGCACACATGTACTTAAGGGGAATGTGGCCACAAGAATTTATAAGAAATATCCACGAATTATGAATTGGACTGCACACAAACATCCTTCAATAGCAATATTGGAGGATAAAGTGTTTAGAAGTGAGAATGTAAGTTCTTAAATACGTTTGAATTGTTATGTAATCATTTGATTGGTTATATATATATATAAAGAATAATTCTACTTGTAGATCAAAAAATGTACATAAGGGTGTACACCCCCCTCACATGGAGGTGGTACCCACTTGTATAAAATATTTTTTTATTCAAGCGGGTCACACCCCCATGTGAGGGGGGTGTACACCCTTATATACATGGTGATATACCACTAGCAAAATTGATATTTAAAATGACATATGATCAACAATTTCCGTCTTATGTCAAACAAATTATGATAGATGACATTGATCCATCTGAAGTAAAGCTTACAATGCCAAATATAACGGGTTCTAAATGTGAATTTAAGATATATTATGACATGAAATATGATTGTGACCTGAAGTATGAATATCATGTTTGTAAAGTCATATATCTCTTATGACTGTGACCTGAAATATATGACTCATGACTTTCCTTTATATATATGGTGATTTGATTTATATTATTGTGCTAATTGATTTCGTTGTTCTAAATATTGTGTACGATTGACAGATGTGCAGCACTCAAGTCTAGACAACTAAATCAGAACATTATGATCTCTAAAACTCAAGCGAGCACAAGTAAGTCTACTCCCCTACTGTCAAAGGTACATGTTGAAGATCCATACGATAATTTTGTAGATCCACTGCCCCAAAAATAGACAAGGGTTGCCAGCTCTAGCTCCCCTGCTCAACTTCATACTATTCGTCATCTTGATTGCTTGTGAGTTGAAGTAAGTAATTTCATTGTTCACAAACTCAAGAAAGTCATTTTATGTACAATCTCACTAACTACAAAATTTATCAGGAATGTGGTCGACTGAAGCAGTTGATGGATGAGGAAATAACCAAGCTTTGAGTGGGGAACAAATGGCTGAAAGAGGAGCTTATGTCGATAAAGTCAGAACTATGTGACATGAAGGACAAGGTGCGTCATTTAAACAATTCTTTGAACTCAATAAGGTCATTTAAAGTCAGAATGTATTGAAAGATGGTTTGAGCGACATCGGGTCGTCTCTTAAATCTTTTGTTGGATGTGTGTCAGACATTTTAATAAGGAAATATTAGAGACTTTTATTGTGATTAAATTGTGGTGTAACAAATAAAAATTATAATTAATTTTTCATTCATAGAGCCTAATGGTGATGATATAAAATTATATTTAATGTTGCAACTTTTCGGACATATTTATCATTTTAATCAAACATCATATGCGTCCATTTGTGTCACGTGGTCATTTATCCCTTATTTGATGGTCATTATATAGAAAAATAGGAAAAAAAAAATGATGTTTTTAATAGGGATTTTTTAAAATGTGTGATTAAGCACGCTTGACAACTATTATTTTCAAGTTTTTTTTTTCTTTTTCCATATACTCATTTTTAATCACATATTCATACAATAAAATATTCTGCACATAAATCAAAAACCTTTGTACTACTCTTTTAATTACACATTTTGCTAAAAATTACTATTTAAAATTTTTGAATTGTGACCGTAAAATAACTTGTGACATGTAAAATATGTGATTTGTGACCAAATTATATGGAATTATGACATTACTATATTTAATTAATAAAATATATGTTTTATTAATTAATTTATAAATAAAATTTTAAAAAATCTGAAATTTTAAATTTTAAACTTTATCTCTTAAATTTGAAATAGGTGAAACTAAACATCTTAGTTATAAAATGTGCAAATTACCTAATTTTCTACTTTTTAAGATCTATTTTCCAAAATCAGATTTCAAGTTCTAATTATCAAAAATCAGATATTTTGAATTATACAAATTATATTTTAATTTCATCCCAATTAATTTAATCCCAAATCAAACCCTAAATTCATTTCTTTTCTCTCGTCTCTCCCTCTCTCCATCCTAATCGACGACGACAAGTGGCGGCGGCAGGGTCGTCTCGAGGACCTAGCTTTTTTCTCTCTTCTCAGCCTCTCAACCGACGTCCGAACGCCTTTATTTGACTGCTGCAAGCGATGCATCAGTAGTGTTGCCTTAGAAACACCAACAGTGCTCTATTGCCTCGTGAATCTGCATCGCCTCATATATTTTTTTGGAGTTTTTCATTTTTTATTCATTTATTATGCGGTGGGTGTGGTGGTCGACAGTGATGATGGTGGTTGTTGTGGCGAGTGCTTTGTGTGTGAGATGGTATAGGGGATGTAATCTGGTTGTAGTTGTTGCAGATCGGATTCGAAGAAGTGAATTGGTGGTTGTGGTTGTTGGTGGCGGCTGCGGTCACGGTGGTGGTGGGTCTTGCTGATGGTGGTGTTTTGTGCGGTGACAATTTAACTGTGGTGGTGGATCGGTGGTTTTTTGTGGTGATTTTGGAGACGATGGTGTTACTATTGGTTGTCGTGTGGTTGTAACTGTGGTGGCGAATCTGGTGATTTTTGGGGGTGGTTTTGGAAATGGCGGTGTTACTACTGATTGCCCCAATTGTTTGGGTGGTGGTGATGTTGGTTGTGGAGGTGGTGATAGTGGTCGTGGCGATAGTGCAGAGGTGGTGGGGGTGGATCTCGTCATTTTGGTTTTTTGTGACTAAAATTTTAATTTGTGACCTTAAAATTCGATAACTTGTGACTAAAAATATAATTTGTGACCAACCTTTCGTTATCTGTGACCTAAAAATTATATAATATGTGACCAAATAATTTGGAAATCTGTGTTCGTGTGACTTTTCGTGACTAAAAATATAATTTGTGACCAACCATTTTGTTATATGTGATCGGAAATAATTTGGAAATCTGTGTTCATGTGACCTTCTGTGACTAAAAATATAATTAGTGACTTTAAAATTCAGTAATTTGTGACTAAAAATATAATCTGTAATCAACCATTTTGCTATCTGTGATCGAAGCAGTTGTCGAAATAAATCGCCGGAAACAGTCACCGGAATTGGAGCAGTCGCTGGAATCGGAGTAGTTGCCGAAACGGTCGTCGGACAATCGTCGGAGCGACATGGTGATGATTTTTAAAATTTAAAAGTTGTTTTCTTATTTTTGAAATAGTGTATACTTAAAGTATGATTTATCAATTTTTTCCCTATGAAATTTTCCCTAATATTTATTCAAAAAGTTAGGCCCAACCATGGCCCAAATTATAAAACGAAACTTGGGTTCCAGCAAAATGAACCGTGTGATTCATTTTGAGTTAGGCCCGTGAAAATTGCAAGGGTTCGCTTCAACCACCGTAAAGGAAAGGGGCCATATGCTAACATAGAACATTTTTGAGTAAATAGGTTTGAGAGTCTCGAACCTTTAAAATTTGTGATGATCGGGTTCTGAACCTAAGATTTCTAGTATTCAGGTCCCAAACAAACGTGTGTCCGAAGTCCTTTCATGACAAAAATTATATGTATGATAACAGTCAAAATTTGAATAAAGAACCATGCTACTCTTACATCTTTGGTACACAACTTGGTACACATCCCCCTCACATGAGGTGGGACCCGCGATTGTGGACCCCACATGGGCCCTACACACTTTGTGATAGAGTTGTGTACCAAGTTGTGTACCAAAGTGTGTAGGAGTAGCATTTTTCTTGAATAAAATGGTTTGAATAGGTATATAGCATTGGGATCTCAAATTTTGAACCTTCTGTCGATGAGTTCCGAACCTTTTATTTCTAGTATCCAGGTTCTCAATCTTTCAAACTTCTACGATTGGGAATCCTTCTATAATGAAATGATTAATCCTCTTTGCCAGAACTATTCATTTGACAGAAGTTTAACAGATCCTCACATGAGTGGGCCCTACATGAATAAAAAATGGGAAAAAAACCACCCGCCCCTACCTTCTGAGTGTCGGTAAGTGTTCTGTAATTTTTTTTCTGTAATTCTAGCATTGTTCATAATGAAAACCGTTAGTTTGACTATCAAAATGTCAAACTTTAAGTAAAACAATAATTGTATCTTTTGTTTGATTTATAACAAATAAATAAAAATAAAAACATATAATAAGAATAATAAAACGAAGAAAAATAAAATTTGAAACACATCCAACCACACACTTCACACCTCATATCCAATGGTATTTTTCATAAATGACGAGGGAGAAACCCCGTGGTTTTATTTTCCTTCAAGGACAATGCCCACTGACAAGTAGGGAAAAAACCAGACAATCTCCCTTTGATTTTTGCCATGGTCGACAATGGCAAAACATGGGGGATTCATCCACGTGGTTACACAAGAAAAGGGTGGAGAAGTGTGGGGGGAATGGGGTTGTACGCGATGGGTGTGTTTAATTTTTTATTTTTCCTTTACATTGTTCTCTATTGTTTTTTATTTTTTTTTATTTTTTTGTTTTTTTTCCTCTTTTCTTTCATTTCATTTTCTTATCTGTTTTAAATTAAAATAAGGGTACAAAAATCATTTTTTTTTTCAAAATTTGATATTTTAATGATCAAATTAACAATTTTTGTTATAGAAGGACCCTCGACGTATACATTTGAAAGATATGGGACCCAAAGTGCTAAGATTTAAAGGTTCAGGATCTTGTTGTCACAGAGTTCAAAGATTCCGCACTTTCAATGCTATTTATCCAATTTTTTTGTGAATTCTACTATGATTACATAACAATTGACAATTGTATCATTCACACAAAAAAAAAAAAAACATAACTCTCGTACATGAGAGCCTTCTAGTTCTACTCAATACATGCCCCAACAATTTAAAACATACTTTTCTTAGTTATTACGAGTTTCATAGTTACATTTACATTATAATAATAATAATAATAAAGGGAATCTTGTGTTAAGGAACAAAGGGAATTGAAAGCTTTTGCAATTTGACCATGTAAAATGTTGTAGAAGAGTGGATTGCAGTGCCATATCACCTGTGTACGAAATTGACACTATACACATAAATGGGTTACTTACACAACTATGGAATATTTGGGCATCCAATTTCAAAAATCAGACAAATCAATAAAGATTTTAACATTATAAAACAAGATGAAAATGTTTTAAAAAACACGCATCATTCAAATATGTTGTTTTTGTGTTACGGTCTATGTAATTTTTGACACTTATCTGATTTCAACACATCCACCGTCGATTCTCTTAAAAGCACGACGATACCAAACTTATTACATGTCATATCATTCATTGCCGATTTTTATTCTCGAAAGTTTGACTCAAGCTTGTTAGCGAGATCCTTGTGAAATATAACACGAGTTGATAGAATAAAATCAACATTGCATCTTATAATAGTGTTAAGGGCTACGTTACCTTGAAAACAATAATCAATATATTTAGCCCCTGTTTGGTGGCCTTTAATTTTTTTTTAAAAAAAATGTTTTGAGTAACATTTTTTAAAGAATGTATGGTTACGAAATAGGAAAAAAATTGGATTTACGTGTAAAATATTTTATTGTATAAATGAGGTTAAAAATGAATATAAGAAATAAATTAAGTCTACGTGTAAAATATTTTATTGTATAAATGTGTGGTTATTAATTCTATTTAACCCCCATTGGGATTGTAATATTAGTTTAAGTAGTGTTAATGTGATATTAAATAATAAGTGAAATTAAATGATTTATTTCAGTGACTTATTTAATTTTACATTTTATTTAGCATATCATCCGTGCCACCTAAACTTATTTAATTTTACATTTTATTTAGCATATCATCCTGCCACCTAAACTGAGGTTGCAACCTTATGGGGGTTAAGTAAATTTTGCTACTCCTCAAGACTTGTACAAATAAATCATTCAATGCTCCCATCTTCCTCTTCACCTTCCCAACTAATCAAATCCCTTCTACATCTAGCTCAACTCCTCCCGCATTTCTCGTGTTTGTGTCCAACCCCAGTCGCATTCCCACCAACACCTCCCTCCTCCCTCACATACACATGCCCCTCGCCTCACGTCCGCTCCATAGCCCCTTATTCTATATCGGCATGTAGCCTTAGAATTAGGGTTGTTGAAAAAGAATCCTTGGAAGAGATTTGAGTGAGCATCGAGGAACAAAGGAAGTCCAATCATTATGTAAAAGCAATGAATTTAGATCAAAGATTGATAACCTACACGGCTACACCTTGTGATAAAATCATTTTGAACTAGCAGAGATTCCTCACTCCCATTTTCCTTTTTTTTTTTTTCCCTTCCTCTGGTCTAATGGATATGGGATTAACAACACTGTGCTTTAACTTTAACTTATGAAACCAAGAAACAGCATTTTTTCCTTTTATCATGAGAGTGATAATTAAAGTGAAATTAAATGTCAATTAATCCTCATTTTTCCACAAGTCAAAAAGTGAAAAAATTATCACGATTCCCCGTGCTTTGGACTCATAAATTACCTAACCTTTTCCTTTTAATAAACAATCATGCTATGTTAATAAACAATCATGCTACACTTACTAAAAATAGTTGATAAACACTTTGATCGAACACTCACAATAGGGGGAGGGTCCACAATTTTTGAAATTTTTTATTCACGCGGGGCCCATACGTGAGATGTTGTCAAACTCGTTATTATACATTTTCGGTACAAATGGAAAAACCCTTTTTAATAAATGTCTTTTTCATCCTTCATGTCACGGTTGTTAGAAGATATTTGATTAACAAATATTCGCTGGGTTGAGGTTTCCGTAAATGAGATAAATAAATATCTCACGAAATTTAAAGTTCAATGTATTAAGGGTGTGTTTGTCATCTTTTAAAAATTAAATTGTTTGCTACAGTATTATTTCTCCACCACACATTCATCCAATAAAATATTCTACACAGAAACTAGGGCTGGGCAAAATGTCCGAACCGAACCGAACCGAACCGGAACCGAACTGAACCGAACCGAACCGAACGGGTTTTCTTAAATTAAAAACCCGAACGGGTATCCGAATCGAGAACCGACGGGTTCGGTTCGGTTCTCGGTTCTAGACCAAGAACCGAAGAACCGAATAAGAACCGAATTTTTTTTTATTTTTATTTTTTTACAATTTAGCATTTGGGCTTTAAGTATATTGAATATAACCCAAATCGACCAACATAAAAAACATTGCAAAAAAAAAGCCACTAAATATAAAAGGGAAAGAGCCCTAGAATTTTCGGTCTTCTCTTCTTCTTCTCTCTCTAGTTCATTCATGCCGCACAACATGTTTCTCGTCCAGTCATTAGTCATTTTCTCTCAACTTGAAGAAGTCCTCCTCCTTCTAGTTCCCACACTAAGCTGGAGTACTCTCGTAATTATTCTTTTCATATTTAAGAGACGTGAGATTTTACCCTCTTAACGCTAACAGTGCTTTCGTTCTTTTATCGTGTTTACAATGACAAATTTTTTAAGACTTCCAAGAGCTTTGCACAGAGATTTCCAGCTCTAGTTACTGGATTCTTTTTCTTTACATGGTACTCAAGAAATTGTTAACATTTTAATGGTACATGGCAAGTCAAGCAATCGATGATTACATTACATAGTGGTAAGTATTTTTAATACTTTAAAATATTACGTTCATTTGTAAAAGCTAAGATTGAACCTGGTCAATATTCACACGCAGATTCACTCGGTGAAAGTATTGAGTACGTTGGGATTGCCTCACTTCTCACAATGTTTTCAGAAAATAGGAATGATTTTGGTACCACTTCTCAAAATGGAGAACATAGTTAGATGCTTTTATATGTTACCTTTTGGTAGGTAAGCAGTGGAATAGTAACTGTTTGAGGGAAGCAACAAAAAAAAATTGTGATCTATATTGTCTATTACTAAAGTGTTAGTATTTTGTGAAAACTTTCTAATATATTATGGATTAATTATTCAAGACGCACTGACAAAGTTTTCTAAATATATTTATATAGTGTTATTATAAATGTTAAAAAAATTAATTATAGTAAGAACCGAACAGAACCGAATGGAACCGAACCGAACCCGAACCCGAACCCGAACCCGAACGGTTCTAGAATTATATCTGGAACCGACGGTTCCATTTACTAAATACCCGAAAATTTCTGGAACCGAAAAAACCGAACCGAACCGAACCGAACCGACCCGCGCCCACCCCTAACAGAAACCAATAAAGTTTCTTTAAATTTTAACCACATGTTCACGAAAATATGTTTCGAATTTAAATCATCACAAGTGCACGGTTCGTTGACAAGTGCACAATTTGATAACACAATGAATTGGTTGAAGAATTAATGTTTCTAACTTATCCAACAATCTCTTTCAAGTAGAATTGAACATATTCTAGTATACCATTTGACTATATTTCTATGACAAATGCAATAAACAAGAATGCATGACGTTTTGTAAACACTTAAAGATTCACGTAAAGCATATCAGTATATTTCTATCCTATATGAACAAAACGATGATTTATACCATGTCGAGCTTGTTTCCCTTCTTTCGAATGCATAAAATAAACCACCACACTCATACAACTATTGCGCTATAATTGTAGAGAAAAAGTAATGTATATAAATCATTCAACATCCATCAACGTATTTAAATATCAAATTTCGAAATAAGAATTAAAAGATCACAGTGTGAGGTTCATCGTTCACCTAGTACATAAAAACTTAGCCTAGCATAGAATAAATAAAATAACAATCAAAAGTATTAAGAGAACACATCACCAAAAAAAACTAGAATTTAGGCTTGAATATCGAATCTTGAAGTGAAAAACTTGTTCTAGCCATTCTCCTTGCTCTTCAATGGTGTTTTTCTCTCTGGGAATGCGTAACCTTAGCTTCTGGACGTTGTTCGGGTTATAAAGGATCTCCAAAAATCATTCTATAAGTGGTTGGATCGAAAAAGGAAACAAAAATTTCTCGCGCGGGAAACAAGCCATGCGATTGTAAGGAACAATCCCATGCGATCGCAAGGAGCAACTGATTTGGCCTAGATGACTCCCTGTTCAGGCTTGGGCAATCGCAAGGAATAACCCATGCGATCGTAAGAGAGGAAAATTTTCCTTTTTGTTCAATTTGGTCCCCAATCTTCACTTCCTTCCACTTTCGGCCTTTCTTCTATCATCCGCTTCTAGTCATCCATGTTATCACCAATGCTGACCTGCAAACACAATTTATAACAATTTAAGCTCTGTTTCACGCATAACACGACAAATATCTAAGTTTAATAATCAATATAATCGTGTAAAATACACTCTTATCATCACACATTCTCAAAAAAATACTATTCAAAACTCCATTCTTTCTCTCATAATGGGAGACAAAAGGGCTAAATATATATATATATAAATTTTAAGTTCAATGTATTAAATATTTTTTAATTGAAAATAAATAAATATTAACAAACTAGGCAATAAGATGAGAAATCATCATGTTTTTGGTGTACGTTTGATAAGTTATTTCTTAGGATCTTGAGTATTATTTAATTAGAATATGATTGTATTTGTTTTCCAAAAATGAAAATTCCTTTTTTTTAATGTAATCGTTATAAATAATAGAATTCAAAACGTCACGCACGAGATTTTGGGTTTAGTGAGAGATCTAAATGATTGTACAAATTTTTTATGTAGTAGAAAATCTATGTTTTTAAAACTCATGATTTTCTTCGATTTTGGAATTTTTCACATAAATCTTAGTATTCTTTTCCAATGTTTATATTTTAATTTGGTTTTTAAATAAATTCTCTTACAAGAATTCTATAAACAAATCGAAAAATTGATCTCAATTCTCAATAAAATTTGATACAACAATGAACAAACATACAATATAACTTTCTTTGAAAACATGCTCATTTGTGTTTAGTCCCACCTACTAAAGTAGGCAGAATAATTAAGTCCTCATTTGATTTTCATTATTTTAAAACTCATTTTCAATTTAACATTCTCCCAAAAAATTTGCATGTAAACCCAAATTTTTCTCGTACTTTTTAGTTACACATTTTTAAAAAATTCACGATTACAAAACTCATTTTGATGAAATAATGGGTATCAAGCAAGGGATTATTAACTCTTCCAAGTAAGAGAGAAGCTACAATGTCGTTAGTTCATAGAAAAATATACAAATATAAAAATGTTTCACGTGTCCCTTCTTTTTAATGTTATCTATTCATGCTCAGTCTACCATTACTCAACATGCCTTTCGATGGTTAAAATGATTGATAAGAAAAAACCACGCATCAAAGCAGTGGCAGATTCAACATTTTGAGTCAGCACGGCTGGACGTTGATTGTCGATCGTGGACAGTAATAAAATATTAAGAGCCCTGTTTGATGTCCATTTTTTTTTTTTTGGCAAAAAATACATTTTGAAATAGTGATTTGGTGAAGAATGTGTTGTTAAAAATAAAGAAAAAGTTTAAAATTTGAATGTAATATTATTTTTATTGAAAAATGTGTAGTTGAAAAGAATAGAGAAAAATATATTTTGAAAAAAAAAATAAAATCAAACAATGACAAAAATTTAAATATAATAATTATTTTGTTCAAATTGGAGGTATATAACTCTGTTGTACAAATTAGCAATATTCAATAAATGATATTGTGACCAAATTTTGTATAATTTAAATGAAGAGCACGTGTTCGAATTTTTAAAATTACATTAAAACCGATAAAATTTAACATATATTATTATTGTAAGGTGTCAAAGTTCAATAAGTACCATAATGGTCAAACCTTCAACAATCCTAAGGAAAGTCATGTGTGAATTCAACAAATGAACAATACGGGTTATAATTTTTACAATTTCATTAAAACGACTAAAATTTAACATATATTATTCTGATAAATTTAGTATCAAAATTCATTAACTATCATAATGGCAAGCTTCAATAATTTCAAGATGTCACATGTTTGAATCTCCTCTCTTTTGCGTTAATTTTTATAAAAATTGTCCAACTAAAAAATTCCACAATAAATTGATTGAGAATGAATTCGAAATCATGACCTCTAACATGAATATGCAAGTTCTAATCAACTGAGCTACAAGAAATATTCATAAGTAAAATGAATTACCAAGTCTACGATCTAAAAAATTTATCTATTGTCAACAAAAAAATGATTCTCGACGAATTTAGTCCGGACGGCCGCAGGGACTGGCTAGGGGCGGATCCGCCCGTGCATCAAATCCCAATAACTCATTTGAGCGTGAGGGAAAAATTATAATATTTTCAATATATATTTAATATGTTCAATTAGATAAAACGACGTACAAAATATCTTATTCTTACATATCATGCCTTTAGTACATGAAATGATTCAAGTACATTGACCAACTAATTGTTTTTAGCGTTAGTAATCAATCCCAAGAAATCCAAAAGGAGAGAAACATCTATATTATGTTTTATTATGCATTTCACTTTCCCTACAAGTGGATAAGGAAAATTGGCAAAGGGTGATTATTATATTATAGACATTCGGTGCAATTTATGAAGTTTGTTTAGGAAAATGATGAATTTTTTACGTAATCATTTTTAAAAATATTCAAATTTTGTTCAATGTCCATTATACTATAATTTAGAATGCCTTCATTAGCAATTTTAAATTTCACGGCGACGACAAAATTATTCATATAATTAAAAATTGTATTGACTAATAATAATTTGACACAACTTATACTGCTTATTTACAAAAAGTATCATGTCAATTATGTATTAAATGCTCACTTATCTCTATAAGTGGGTAAATAAAGCGTTTACCCATTAATCGACCAATCCATAAACCTCGTGAAAACCGATCCAAACCACATGATACAACCAGTATAAATTGAAGAAAAATTGAAACATAGCCCACTTTTATCCATTTCTCCGTTTTCCCTCTAGAATCAATTCCGAATCTCCGTCATCTGCGGCTCTCCCTCCAATCGCCCAAATCGTCGCCGGTATTGAATTGTCCGTTTGTAGTCGTGTGTTGGATGTTATGCTTTCGATTTCTGGTTTAATTGCATCTTTATCTGGTTAGATTATCTCTCAATCCATTTTCTTCATTTTTTAAAAAAATTTTGTTTCTCGATTAACTGCACAATATTTCTTCAATTGTTCTTGTTCATTATGTATGTACTTTATGAACATCGATTAGTTTCTCATATACATAAAGTTTCAACATTGTCACACATGACTTGACAAATGGATATCATTTTGTTTTTATTTGTGGTTTATGTTCCTTCTTGCTCGACATTCTTCTAGAATGAAAATATATCATAAAGTTGAGAATAATAAGGCGATTGACTGAATATGAACCTATTTATATTTACAATCTATGCCCTAGATCTTGTTTTACTTTTCAGTTTATGAATTAATTTTCCTTGTAATGTTATTTGTTAATAATCTTATTTCATGGGAATTATTGAGCAATCGTGTTGCTACGGTTAGAATGTGGATGATTTGAAGAACATAGTTTCAAAGAAATTTGCATAGGAACAAATGATTTGAAGAGATTGAAGAGAAAAATCATCACTATTGTACAATTATCACCGTTGTCGGAGAAAAATCCAAAAAAATTATAATCCACAACGATTTTCTCCTTCTATAAAACAATCTCCAATTCTTGTCATGCTTTTTTCTCCGGGATTTGAAATCGAAACTATTGGAGGAAAACAAAGAGAGTAGAAAGGGTAGTGTTTCCTTTAGGTACGTCGAGTGAAAGGCAAATATCAATCCAATAGCAATTATTCTTTGTTTTGTTTAATTTTTCTTACCGTATCAGACCATTCACCATTGGTTGCCACAGATTTAACCCAGTGGTTGTGGTGTAGGAGGAGGAGGAGGAGGGAGAAAGAAAAATAATTTTGTTTTTTTTTTTAAATAACAATTTATTTCAGACTCGTTTGTATTTTTTTTAAAAATTAGGATTATGATTGCAATTAATTCCTTATTTTTTTTATCTTATCCTTTTATTTTATAATTTTTTATTGAAAAATTAAATAAAAATGATGATTTTCACAAAATGTGAAAATAAAGGTAAAATGTTCATATCAAAAAAAAAAAAAATGTTAAAAAAACAATGAAACGAAATATTTTACACAATAAAATGTTCATATTTTTTCCTCACTAAAATGAAAAATATGACCGTTATCCATCACATCAACATTTAAATTCAAATTCTCTATCTCTTGTGTGGGCCCCAATAATGGCTATATTTTTCATTCTCATTTTCAAAAAAGGTGGCTCAAACAGGGGCTAAATTCTAAACGTAAATCTCCATTCAAAATCTTCAAACTGCACACACACTGCTTCATCACGTCACCTCAACACCAATAATTTCAACGTCCCACCATATTCACTCCTTTTCTTCTCTGCTTTTCCTTTGACCACTTAACATTTTACTCCACTTCTAGTTCACACTGCAATTTTAGACAAAGATTTCCACCTGGGATTTCATTTTAATCTAAAGAAATGGAAGCCACATCGCCTACTTCAGTAAAAAGTCTTAATCTTCAAGATCAGACTCCAGTGTTTTCTCCAAAGCCATCACCTTTGAAGAAAAAATTTGTTACTTCTTTAATGGAAGCAGCCACCACACTGAGAACCCCTTCTTTCAAAGAAGATACATACTTCATTTCCCACCTCAAGACATCTGAAAAGAAAGCTCTTCAGGAGCTCAAGGATAAGCTCATGGCTGCCTCAAATGGGCCTGATTCTATGTGGGGCATTCCACTCTTGGGAGGGGATGAAAAGGCTGATGTTATTCTCTTGAAATTCCTTCGTGCGAGGGATTTTAAAGTTCAAGATACACTGAATATGTTGCAGAAGTGTCTTTCTTGGAGGAAAGATTTTGAGACTGATGGCATTGTGGAAGAAGATTTGGGGTTTAAGGAGCTTGAAGGGGTTGTGGCTTATATGCACGCTTATGACAGAGAGGGACATCCAGTTTGCTACAATGCTTATGGAGTTTTCAAAGATAAAGAAATGTATGAAAGGATATTTGGAGATGATGAAAAGCTTAAGAAATTCCTGAGATGGAGAGTTCAAGTGCTTGAAAGAGGTATTAAATTGCTGCATTTTAAACCTGGTGGGATTAACTCCATTATCCAGGTCACTGATCTCAAAGACATGCCCAAAAGAGAGCTCAGAGTTGCCTCTAATCACATTCTATCTCTCTTTCAAGATAATTACCCTGAAATGGTTGCCCGCAAGGTAATTAACCTAAGATTCTTACTGTATTTTTATAGAATTTTGATTGTGGTTTCAATACTATTTTCTTGGATTCCATGGTTTTGATTTTGTAGATCTTTATCAATGTGCCATGGTATTTTAGTCTGCTGTATTCAATGTTTAGTCCATTTCTCACTCAAAGAACAAAGAGCAAATTTGTGATATCCAAGGAAGGAAATGTTGCCGAGACACTTTACAAGTGAGTATCTCAAACTCTTCTGTAAATTACTTCAAACATTATACTAATTTTCTGTCCTTTTTCTTCCCTGGAAACAGAAATTGAGCATTTATGATTTTTTTTCCTTCTAAATTACTGTTTTTTTTTTTTTTTTTTGAGCCAGATTGAACAACACTAGACAAGATTAAAACCAAGCATTATTTGTTTTATGTGTTGATGAATTTATTATATGGGGATTTTCTTGTTTGAATTTGCTTCTTCTGTAGATTGTACTGTATCAAATTGTATATTCTGATCAGGTTTATCAGGCCAGAGGATGTCCCTGTTCAGTATGGTGGACTGAGTCGACCCGGTAATGTTCTTAATGGTTCACCAAAATCAGCATCCGAGTTTACTGTCAAAGGAGGAGAGAAAGTCAACATACAAATTGAGGACATTGAGGTAATAATCTAGTAGGAAGATTCTGTCGAAGATATAAACACAAGTAAATGGATTTTAGTATTTTGAATGGTTTAATATTTTAGATGGTTGAACTAGTCTTAGGTGTATCGACTACACTAGGTGATTCCTTATACGAAATTGATTTATTTTATTTTGGGGGTGGGGGGGATTACAATGCAGGCTGGTGCAACAATATCATGGGACATAGTAGTGGGTGGCTGGGAATTGGAATACAGTGCTGAGTTTGTTCCCATTGCCGAAGGCACCTACACCATTGCTGTGGAGAAACAGAGAAGGATTGCAGCCGATGAAGAGGCAATTCACAACTCGTTTACGGCCAGAGAAGCAGGAAAAATGGTGCTTTCCGTTGATAACACCGCCTCTCGCAAGAGAAAAGTTGCTGCTTATCGATATCTTGTCCGAAAACCCACATCAATCGTGTAGAATCAAGAAAGAACTGTGTTTCTTTGTTCTTTTCTTCTTTTTGGGCTTCTATTTCTCTCTCTCTCTCTTTTTTCCCCGTTTTTTACCTACTCTTCTCTTTTGGTGGGAGTTTAATCAATGTTTGAATACTCTGCATAATCTACTCCTTTAATAGTACTGTACCATACTGCTGTCATGTGTATATGTTGATTCTATTATATTTATGCTCAGTGCAGAAAATATAAATTAATGAATAAATGGTCTTAGGCACGTCACAAAGGGAGGACGATCCTTTGAACAAAAATCGATCTGAAGTAAGCATGCCTATAGAAGTCTGTGATCTTCACAGTCGTGCCTGGCTTGACTGAAATGACTCGACTGTGAAGGTGGGTTTTCCGTTTTCTCGATAGATTCGTCATATTTTGACACCTCTGCCTGTGTTCAAATGATAAAAAGATTAGATTGGTTGGCATGTGTACGAATGATTAGAGATTTGGTGAGAAAAGCACTACATGTGGGTGGGTGGGTCAGAAGAAGATGACTTTTGAGGCAAATGTGTCTGATCAGAGGGTGGAATAGGATCAGAGTTATTTCCCTTGTACAAAGGGAAACTGTAAGACGGGCTTGTTGAAACTGCGCGGCAACACAGGTAAGAGCGGGCAAAATTCGATCGAATTCGTCAAAATCGTTCAAATCGGATCAATCCGATCGGTTTGGATCGATTTTTTGTTTTTGTTTTTATGAGGGTTGGGTGGATTGGTTGTGAAGGTTGACAGGTCGGTTAAGGTCGGATCGGGTCATAAGTTAACTCATGAAAATTGAATAAACTCGTCCAACCCAATCTATTATATTTATGAACTTTACAAGTGTTATGATATTTTTTGGATGAAATTAAGTCGCTCTGTTTCTTTACACAACCTCTAGGAGTTACAATATTCAGAAAAAACGTAAATTAAAATGTCAATCCTTATTGGGGAAGTTTTGTGTAATAATTGAAAAGTTTGAGGAAACCATACACAAATTATATACTATTAATTAACTAAAGTTTATATACGCAAACGTGATACACAAGAAGTCTTGAATATAGCACAAGACATGAAAACTCTTATACTAATATTATAAGATTTGGATAGATGCATTTTACGAAAATACACATTCAACACAAACATTTTAATTGTCAAAAACATTTCTTGGCTTTATATAATATAATATCAATCTCTTCATGTAAATTTTCGGGCATAAAGTGCCAAAATAATTCAGATTTTTTAATCATTGTAACTATAGAGACCTAATGTTATATAAGTCACGAGTCAATTGAAAATTCGTCTAACCTGACCCGCTTACTTTAATATTGGCCAATTCCCGATAAAAAAAAATGACATGTCCCCTGTTAAAACCCGTACAACTTTTTCCTGTACACCAAACATAACTCGTAGGATCACATCAATTCAGCTGCTTTGGTTTACAATTTTGTGCACTAAAATTAACGCCAGATTTTTTGGAGAAACGTGAAAGAGAGGAAAGCGTAATGAAGATGGAAATTGACTGAACAGAATCTGGGCTTTGTTTAGGACGAAATTGAAACTTTTCAAAAGAAAACAGTGGGGTCTGTATTTATGTTGACAGTGTTTTGATGATACTTTTCTTCTATCCATCCTCGGTCTGGTCCCTGCCTGCCTGCCTGCTGCTTTTTACAAGAAACCATTAGCATTAATTATTGTTAGATGTCGATGATGGCCCTCATATTTTTACTTTCAAGACCGTAAGTATAGATATTTGTTTGCAAATTCAATCAGGAAGAATAATTTGGGACAACAAAATCATTATCTATTGTGAAGAATGTAATGTGGGTTGAGTGAGCATGTGCCATTGGGGTCGTTCTGACTTGACATGATTTTTATTTAACGTGGCTGGTTTAAGCAAAAAATCGATCAAAAATTGGGTTGAGTGAGCATGTGCCATTGGTGTCGTTCTGACTTGACATGATTTTTATTTAACGTGGCTGGGTTAAGCAAAAAAATCGATCAAAAACTGGGTTGAGTGAGCATGTGCCATTGGTGTCGTTCTGACTTGACATGATTTTTATTTAACGTGGCTGGGTTAAGCAAAAAAATCGATCAAAAACTGGGTTGAGTGAGCATGTGCCATTGGTGTCGTTCTGACTTGACATGATTTTTATTTAACGTGGCTGGGTTAAGCAAAAAAATCGATCAAAAACTGGGTTGAGTGAGCATGTGCCATTGGTGTCGTTCTGACTTGACATGATTTTTATTTAACGTGGTTGGGTTAAGCAAAAAAATCGATCAAAAACTAGACGGGATTTGTAGAGTGTGGCATTTTCTTTTCCTAGTAAAATTGTTATAGTCAACCATAAATCTTATCCTGCCGATACAATCGATGACACGATGACTTGATGTTTTTATTGGAACAATGATGGATTAGGTCTCGTACGTATCTTCTATAGTAAAATGAATGTGTGAGTGTGGGCACAAGGCTTACCAAAGGTTCTACTTATGTGGTACACTGTCCAAAGATTCCTCTTTATGTAACTTTTCTTAAACGTTCAGAAAAATTGGTACCATTTGTTTGGTTGTTTGTTCCAATCAGCGAATCTCTCTCTCTCTCTCTCTCTCTCTCTCTCTCTCTCTCTCTCTCTCTCTCTCTCTCTCTCTATTTTTTTTAAAATTTTCAAGATTTTCTCAATAAAAATTACTGTTGGATTTGGATACCCAAAAAATCACGAGTTATGATGTAAACGTTTGATTAAATTTCATAGGCATTGGTCGATGAATTAAATTGCTACCGACAATCAAGTTCAAATGCTCAACCCGAAAACGTCGGCCGTTGAAAGTAACTTAAAGAATTAGTGTTGTCATGACACATATATTACCTTTTGGACGGTTCTGAATCTTGGCCCATTTAACCCTAGCCATTTAGTATGTGATTTGTGTATGAAAAAGAGAGAAAAAAGTGGCATTTGAGAGAGAAAAATCGGTTGCTCGCAGGAGAAGGAAAAACGGTGACTTCTATTTGAATTCTTGATCTCTTTTTTTACCTTTTTTTGTTGTTTTTCTTTTTGCCTTTGTGGCTACAAATTATTACCCTTATCTTGTCCTTTGTAGGTGAGATTGAGGAGCAATCGATGTGAAATGGTTGTGAGTTGAAGTTGTTTGGATTAGTTGTTTGGTAGAGTGAGGTAACATTAAACTAAGTTCGGAAATCACCGTTTTGACTATTATACCCGAGAGATCCTTTTTTCTCTCTCTTTAATCCTATGTCTCTTATCCCTAGGAGGTCTTCCTCCACTAGTTGGTTTTTTTGGAAAACTCATTGGAATGAGCTTTCGCGACAATTACGGCTTAATACAGACTTTTCCATACAAGGCATGAACTATGGAATAATTGGGCTGTGGTTTTCATTATGCATTCATAATGCACTGTTCATTTTTTTTAAGAATACATAAATACAATGATTTCAACAATACACTTTCAAAAATAAGAAACTTATGAAAAAGTTTCAAAAATCACTTGATAACAGGTCAATGTCACAATTATGGTCACAGTTACAAAGACACAAATTATAAGTCACAATTATAAATTTAATCACAATCACACAGTTTGTTTATCGATCACAAATTACCCATTTTATTGATCACAAATTATTCATTTTATTTGTCACAATCACCAAATAATTGGTCACAAACACTCTTCATCCTACTCAACCACTACTGCCACCATCATCATTTTCGAACTGACCCCTGTTTTGAAGTTTGGAGCAGAAAGATTGTATTAGAGGCCACGCTTCCAAATCCTCACTCAAACTCATGCGTTTGGCCACAGGCAATGCACCATCTCAAGCACACCGTCTAGCACAATGTTGTTGCAACAGTCGTGTCGGGCGTTGCTTACTTAGTGGTGGCAACGACAGATGGTGGTGACATGCGACAATTGTAGTGGTTGTGGATGTGATCGTCACTTGAGGAATGGGTAAAATAATAAATTAGGTACCTGATTTTTTAAATAAAAAACCTTTACCTTATTTTCGAATTGATAAGTTGAAAAGTAGGTGGGACTATAATTTTCACTTGTTTTTCTTCCCTTATAGCCTCACTTTCTAATCACGTTCTCAAAATCTTATTCTTTTCCTTTCCAAAAAAGAAAATTTATTATATTTAAAAAAGCTTAATAGTACAAAACGTCCATACGTTTCAATTTTTTGTATTTTTACCCATATTTTAACGTTTCATATCGGAAAACTTCATTTTCACATATTTTAATGTAAAATGACCAATATACCCTCCTATATAAATAAAACAAAAAAGAAAAGAAAAATAAAGAATAAATTGCAATCTGACTCTTAAACTTTTAAAAAAAATGCAAATGAGACCAAAATTTATGAAAATATTTTAAAAAACAAAAAAACTCTTTCCAAAAGGACAAAATTGTAAATTTATATTCTTTCCAATAAAATAATTAATTATTTTTTAAAAAGATTGAGAACTATTCATCTTCTCCCACCCCCAACACTCAACCAAATCAAAATTCATCCGCCTCCGCCCTAGCCATCACTACTGCTACCTCAACCAAACCATACCACAATCCACCCACCACCATCGCGTTAGGCTACCACAACCCACATGCCGTACCTCAATCGTCACTAGTGCCACTGCAAGCAACCTACACCGATGTCCCTCCCAACCAGACACAATTGCAAAACCCACATTTGCCTTGCCCGACTTGATTAGGCCATAAATATATAGATCTTGGTCTCGTTTTGATCTCATACTATAATTTGCTGATTTTGGGAAACTTGAATATGGATCCAAAAAGACTTAAAAATGAGTTATAAAAATGGAACGATTAATTGGAGCCATCGTTGACTTATACACAACATTGGAGGCTCTAGGTGGGTGGGTGGTTGTCGTTGACATGGTTGGAGTTAAGGTTGAGAGTGGGGGAGAAGATGAACCTTTTCCAAATTTACAATTGTTTTTGGAGTCAAAATAAAGGGGTGAAATGGTTTTGGCGGTCGGGGGGCGGGGGGAAGAGTTTTTTCTTTTCTTTTGTTATTTTTAATATTTTCATAAATTGTGGACTCATTTGCATTTTTTTGAAAAGTTTAAGAGTAAGATTGTAATTTATTCTTCATTTTATTTTTTGTTTTATTTATATAGAAGGACATATTGGTTATTTTACATTAAAAATAGGTGAAAATGACGTTTTCCGCAATGAAACGTTGAAATATGGGTGAAAGTGCAAAAATTTGAAATGTAAGGACGTTTTGTACATTACATGCCAAACGTAGGAACATTTTGTGTGATTGAGCCTATTTAAAAAGGCTCCCAAGAATTTTCGCCGAAGGTCCCCAAATTTTTGAGTTGCAAACACAAGATTTTGGTAATAGACAGGGTATAGTCCGGCATCAATCCTCGACATCACAAGTGTCATTCTACGAAAAATCACAATACACCAACTGATGAACATGTTGATACAATGCTAAATAACTTGCTTGGAGGCACCAACCACAAGTTATTCAATTGCTTCATTCGTCCTAGGCAAAACAACTAAGATGGTTGATCGTAGTACTAGATAATAACATCTTTTTCTTCCTTAAACATGTCGATTAGTGTCCAATTCAGCCTATCAAGAATTCCACACATTCAAAGAGAGAAGGAAAATATAAATTTTTCAGAGACGTAAAATTGCTGCACTCCATAGATTGTGCATATTTCATGTTATCCAGCATATATTTCTCTCTCTTTCTTTCTATTTTGAAGGATTTTCTTCTCTTTTTACATTCATCATCATTCATCAAGGTGTTAACATTGTATAAAACAATTTTTTTTTCAAGAACGGTTGCTTATTTTCACCAGTCACCACAGAGACTAATACTATTTTCATCTGGTGTTTTTTCAAATGGTTACAGACTTTGAACAATTCACTTGAGCCCTCATCAGTCTCCAACCTGATCAATTTTCTTTTCTGATCTTCTTTTTCGAGGCCGATGTGTTGCAGAATCCAATCGATCACCACCATTCGGAGCAGTTTTTGGGCTTTCTTCCACGTTACAGTTCAAAACTGTATCGAGCCCGTCATCAGTTCTTGCATTTCCATTATAACTATGCTCTCCGAGTTCTGTATGATTCAAGCTCGGTTCAGTCACTTCTGATATGGGCTTAGTTAACAAAGGTCTCGGGCGTTTGAAGAACAAGCATACGGCGGCACAATCATCAATCTTGGCAGACGGATACTTGTATCTCCAGGCTCGAACAGCTTGATCCACCAACAGTTTAGCTGCCAGAGATCGTTTCTTCGCTGAAGCCACAATACGTACTACTTCATTGTTCGATAACACATCCCATATCTGAAAAAGAAAAAACATATGTTCCATTAGTTTTAATGGACAAGATAAACAAACCATTGCTGAATAGTGTGTGCTACCAGTTTTTACCCCATCGGTTGCTAAGACGACAAATTCATCTCTCTGTGTCAGTTTTCTGTAAGTAATTTCAGGGGTTGAGATGAGGCCGAAATCTTTTAAGCAAAAATCTCCAAAAGCTCTTGCCATGGCAAGACCGGGGCAATCTTCATCGGGCATCCATATTCTGTACACGTTTGGTTCTTTATCCATTGCCAAAACTCGGCCTTGGCAACTTTTAATTCGTTCCATTTCTCCTGGTTTTACATGTTAGAGAATTAGACTAAAGAAATCTATAGTAAAATGAAAATTCTTGATTGTTTCCATGAATAGAGAAGCTAAAAAGGACACCCACTTGGAAGATTTGGCTTCATATCAACTGTGAGTTGTTCAGAAATAAGTTGATCTTTGTCGTCTCGAGTGCATAGAACTGCACGAGAATCCCCTAAGTTCGAAATTATAAGGTGTTCACCCTGAGACATTAGCCATGAAATCACGAAAAAAGAGAATTACTCGAGTGTTTCAGCTCCCAGAAATACTTGAATACCAGAAAAGAAAATTATGAAATTATTTCGATGCCAATTTATTAATCTAGTAATTGTACCTTTCTAAGTATAGCCACTGAGGTTGTACCACTGCAGTAGCTTTCAATAGATGCTTCGCCCTCAAGTTCTTCATCCATTTCCTGGAAAGACTTTATTATTTTATCTTTCCATGATGATAAAAATGGATGATCATTACCATTTTTCCCTTTGGCGTTTGCATTTTTCTCTGCAAAACCACCATTTTTGCCCCCAACATTTGACTTGTTATATAACATCGAAATTTTTGCTGGCAAAACATCGCGAATGTAGCGTGCCACCTTGTGGCCAGACGGACCATGTCCATCGAACACAGCACAAAAGAACGTGTCTTTCGCACCTGAAAAGTTCTGAAGCAGCAATTGAAGCATATTAGTCACATATCAACACCCCCACTCCCAAAGTAGGCAGGGTGTGGCCAATTATCATAAACAAATGACAGTTGATTCAATAAAAAGTTTAGTCGTATCCGAAGAAAATTTTAAAACCACAATATCTAAATGTACCTATATTATGGTGTCAAAAGATAGAAAGAAAACGAATAGAATCATTTAAAGAACAAGTGCGCAGATCAATGCTGGGATTTTCAGGACGGAGATGGAATCAAGAAGAATTATCCCTCAAAATCATAGCCAAATGTTTACATATACAAAAATCAAAAACCTTCATAATAATTAAGAAATTAGAGAAAATAATGAATATACCTCCCAAACAGTCATGGCATCTTGGTTGGCCCCCTTTTTCCCTTGCTGAGTATACATTGATACAAATTTAGATGATCCTTTCAGCCTAACATGTGCCCCAGCATGGCCTCTAAATATCATATCTTCATGTTCAACCTCTCTTTCCTCATCACGATTCTCGACATAATAACTTTCAATATGAAATGAACAACATTGTCCCATATTGCTGCCCGGAATTCTTGTCCTAATCTGAATTAAGAAGAATCAAGATTCTCAAGGGCAGCAATTGCATGGATAGGAGAAAGGAAGAGAAATCAGAATAATAGAGATAGGCCTGCCTGCCTGCCTGGAAACTTTTGGACAAAAAAGTATTAACAAGAATCCTTAAGAGAATTAAAAACAACGTCGTAATCGAATGTTGTAATAAACATTATAGGTGGTTGGATCAAATCGTGGTATTATCAATCAATGCATACAAAAAGTCAGAAGAAGAGGGTTGACAAAATGGCCATTCAATGACACATTCTGCCCTCAAATTTACTTATCTTAATCTCAATCCTTTTATCTCTCCTTTCAATGTTGTGTGTCTCTTTTTTTTTTGCCTATTTTTGGGTAATTCTTTTGGCCCTTTCTTTTGAATTTACATAAAGAGAAAGCCACGGACTAGGAACGTGTTTGTTTCTTCCATTTATGGTTGTTACTCTAAGCGCATTTATTGTCCTTTTTGTTTTTCTATTATCCATATATCTCATGTATGTTGGATGGTGTTTCGAGTAGGAAATGGCTAATGGCACGACCCAATGCACCTTCGTCCTTTGCAAACGCAGTAGACAGGAACTGGACCATGTCGATTTTTAGGTCATACCAAGCTTGACAAGACAAAACCCGGCATGACCTACGATTGAAAAAAAAAAAAAAGTGGATTGCCTTGGATTGACACAACCTATTTCATGTCTAGTTAGGACATCTGAAAATCAAAATGGAAAAACTGCAAATCCAATTTTTTGAGGTGATTAAACTTGAATTGTCATTTAATTTTTCTTCAAATTTGGGTAGGTAATAGATTTCTACAAATGACATTTTCAAGAATGTTAAGTTATCACTACACTCGAGATTAACCTATGTATTATCGGTTATCGCTACACTCCACCATTAGTTACGATAGCTAGATTATATGTTTGGCAAATCAACTTCCAAATATTACTTTCGTTGTGAATTTGTGAAAGCATTTTCTTTGTTAATCGATCAAACCTAATATTACAAGTGTTTTGGAATCTCATATAGAAAAAAGAAATAAAATAAAATGTCTAAAGAAAAATAATTGGTTTCTTGCACACCACAATGACTAGATATATATTTGTAATGGTTTGTCTGCAGAAGAGGAACATAATCACTTAAAATAACACCAAAACAATTCCCAACTTGTAGAATAGCTTAATCAAAGACAAGCTGCAGCTCCACTTTAACAACTGAACAAGAAATTAACAAACTAAAGTTTCATTCTTCAGCCATAGGTAGAGGTAGAGGTAGAGGTAGAGGTGTCAATTCGGGTGGTCCGGGTCGGATCGGCCCGCCAACATATGAGTCCGGTAACGGCCCGCGTGAAAAAAAAGCCCGCCCGCTACAGGTTACGGGTCGGTCCACAATTTTGGACTACAACCCAGGCCCGCCCGCTGACCCATCCGGGTTGAGCCCATGCGGGTCACGGGTCACGATTTATTCCGATTTGACCCGTATAATTATATAACTAAAATTATAAAAATATAGAATTTTTCATATTTATAGCAAAAAAAAAAAAAAATTTTAAAAAAAATTTAAACTAAGAATTGAACAAAATTATATATATTCATATTTATACCAAAAAATGTTTACATAGAATTCAAATTTAATGTTACATGAATTATTTATAACTTTGAAAAGTTAAATTTAACTTAAACAAATAACAACTAAATGAATTTCTAATTACTATAATCAAATATTTATAGTATAAGTACATCCCAATTAGGTTGGTACCTACTTTAACTATAATTTATAGTTTAAGTATATCTCAATTAGGTTGACACCTACTTAATTATAATATTTAATTTTTTTTTTTCACGGGTCATGGTTAATCGCGGCCCGTGAAGGTGCAACCCACGAAGCCCGCGGGTCACACCTCCTTGACCTGTGAACTGCCCGCTCGGGTCACGGGTCAGCTGGCGATCCTGGGTCGATTCGGGCGATTTTCACGGGTCTGGTCAGCCCGTCCATCTTGACACCTCTAGGTAGAGAGAGGTGTCAGTAACTGAATCTTACATTTAGTATTATCATACAGAGCAAGGCACCATTGAAAACTAATAAATGCAAAAGAAAACCGGAGCAATGATGCAAGACTTGTAGGTAAGGGAACAGGTAAGTAGGTAAATACCATGCTAAACCGGGTGTTGAAAACTTCGGGATGAACTGCTATAAAAGTTTTCTATACCCATGTATCATATTAGCATCTTACAAATGCATTAGTAAACTCTATGTTCGATAAGAATCACTAAGAAGTTAAGTTCAATTCTTTAACTGAAGTTATCCAAAAAAAGTTACTGAAGCAAATCCATAAACCAGGGATTACCTCGTCCATTGAGTGAAAAATATGTTTGGGGAAGAAAACTGTCAGCTGGATTAACAATAAAGATGTAACATAATATAAGCAATGTACAGTTCATTTTATGCAAACGTATGTTCAAGACTTTATTTGCCGCAAATACAAAGATCAAAATGAGCACTACAAGCAGTATTTTAGCACGATGAATATAACTTTGGACAGCTATGAAGCAGACTGCTTTTTCTCAGCTTAGTGATCTGCTATTCTACACCTGCAGCTTTAAAAACCAAGAGGAAATGCAACAAACTGCCCAAACGACTTTCAAGAATTTCTTGCACGTTCAGCAAATTCAATGAAATATAAATCAGCAAAAAGGGAAAATGCATCAATTTCCAACAATTGGTGTTATGCAGAAATCAAAGGATCAAAGGTCTTTCGCAAGATCGCAGTCAAGTTACTCATCAAGAGCTTTAATGGGAATTTTACACGTGACAGAAAAGTGGCTAATCTACAATATTGCAACACATTATAGCGCATAATATTTCAATCTACGTACACCGAGCGTTTCAATATTTTACAATGACCATAAAATAAGGTTTTTCTATTTCAACAAGAATTGAAGTGAAATTGGAGGCGACAGTAATGCAAAGTTTGCAACCATGCATGTCCGAAACAAATTAATAAAATGCAGAAGTCAGGAAATTTACATAATTCATCAAAAAACAGCACCTGAATTAATTCAATCTCCATCCCTAAGAAGCTGCCAGATAATTGATTACAAGGAGTCAAAAGCTCAACAGCAAGTAAAAACAGATTGCTTAAGCTAAAAAAGGAAGAACTAAATTTAAACAATAAGAGAAAGGAAAATTTATTCCTCTGAAATTTTGACAACATGAGGCTGTTTAACAGGATTCTTTAACTTCTAGCATTTCAGAGAGAGGCAAAATATGAATTTGATGAGAAAAGTAAAGAAAGAATTATTACACAATAAATGGAACCTGGATTATGCAGATGTGAGGTACCTGATAGGAAGCAGTCAAATGATGATATAAATTATAAAGAATTCCCTTCTATTTAATCTTAATATTTTGGCACAAGCAGTACTTTGGACTCTTACAGATTTTCCGATGTACTTTCTTCAGGATATTCAATATAGAGTCACGACTTAGTTCTTAGCATAAAACAGTTCTGGCTATTAACTTTAGATCCACTTGTCTAGGACTCGATCTTGGTACTAATACAAAACTATCAAACCCGAATTGCGATCCCATTAGTGAAGCAAATTCAATAATACGACAACTGGTACCATAGAGAAGCTGCCATAAACTAGAAAGAAGTTGTCAAGGACGAGGAGCAAACCCTTTTTGCATCTCTCTAGGTTGATGGTTGAGCGACTTGAAGCTTCTTCTGCTGAAACAGCTAATGTGGCTGATCGCACCTCTTGATTTTTTTATTTTTTATTTTTTGGCATTTCTCCTTAATTCATAAAATTTCTTTCATTTATGAAAAACAAAGAAGAATGATAAGGCCATTCCTTGAACTCTAACATGTGACAGCTGGGGGTATATAATTTCAACATACTTCACAAGCAAAACAGTTAAGGTTTACATCGTGTTTTACTGTGTTCCAATCGCAAGGGTCCATGATTAATATGCACGAGATATTTTTCAATGACCATAAAGATTTTTTTTTTTTTTTTTTTTTCAAGAAGAATTTAAGGTGTTCACAAAAGCAGAGAAAAGTTGAATATATACGAAAGAGTTCAGAAAAGTTCCATAATCTATTTCTAAAAGTTCAACAAATCTCGAATTCTCCAAAACCAAAACAATTTTTAAGCTGCAGAATAACTGATAAAATTCAACTATGACTTCATTAAATACACATGGAACTCGTATTAAATGAACGATGGTACAAAAAGTTACAACATTTTGATTTGAGAGCAAAGGAAAAAACTTTCAAAACAACAAACGGAACAGAATTACTATATAGCTATTCCCAGTCACCACCATTGATGCACTAGAACTCCACTATCTCTTAGAGAAGAAAACAGATCCAAGCATTGCCCATATGTTCTCTGGTACTTAGCAGTTCTCTCCCCCGGGCAACATTTCTGCCACCTATTGTAGTGGCATTCGAGAAAGATTTCATCAATCAAGCATATTGCTCCAGTTTCAAACAACCTGGGAATCAAATCAAATTCAGTCCCTTCTACATCCATCTTCATAACCACATAGTCCCTCTCCGACACTGAATTCTTCAACCATTCAGCAAAATCAAATCCTTGAATCTCATCCACGTACGCAGAAGAACTAGAACCACCTGAAGACTGAACTGGTTGAATCCTCCCCATCCCTCTACCTTTCTTCACATTTTTATGACTGTGGTCTTGATTATTAATCTCGAAAAACAGGGTCTCATTCCTCACCCATGCTGCGTAGGGCAACAATGTGACCCCTTTCTTATACTTATAGTCGTCATAAAATGTCTTATCAGCCTCAATTGCGTATATTTCGAAAGTCTTGTTTTGCTTGGGATATTGCTTCTTAAACCAACTAACAATGCTCGATCCATAGCTTCTAGCTCCAACATCAACATACACATACCTCTGTTTAAAACTTATATCAGCCATTGAAGGCAAGTACTTTATATTCTTTATATTCTTCTTCAAAGTAATCCAAGGCTTCTTTGGTTCTTCCTCTATTAGAGGCTCTGCTTTATGGATCAATTCTTGTTTATACCCCGGAACTGAGCATTTGGTCACAAAATCAACACCGAGGTTTTCAATCCCATAGTCAAAAAATTGTTTGATATTTCCATATCCACTCACTTTTTTCATGACAATTTCACGAATAAATGGCATTTTGGAATCAATCCCATCTATGTCCCTAGTTTTTACCAACTTACAAAAGTGAAACAAATCAAGAAATGAATTGAGACTGTACTCATCTTTCGTGCCCGTATGGACCACCAGAAATCCTTCGGGTTTCAGGGTACGGGAAATTTCAATGGCAAAATCTGCCAACTTCGCAGACTTCTCAATCATACCACCACCGGAAAACACAAAATCAAAAGTACTATTCTTGAAGGGTTGCTTAAAACCCTGCCCCGAAATTACCAGAGGCTTGAATGCTTTTTTGAAAATCCCTATCGAATCCTCCACCCCAATCTCTTTCAACGCGAAAACGTCAGCACCCGTCTGTGTTTCGACGCAAAGGACCTTATAACTTGGACTCAAGAAGCCCTCATAAATCAGATCTTGGAATATCGAGGAATAGAAACGAACGACCTTCTGGAAACCCCCGGTGGCCCAGAGTTCCGGCAGCTTCCTGGGCATCGCCGGCGCCGACTTTCCATTGGTGGAGGTAATCGCCGAGGAGGTTTTGACCAATTTCCCTATGCCCGTAACAACATTGATATTTTCCGGCAACGAAAAGAAACAAAAGTCTCCGTGGTCACATAATTCCACTCGGAGGGTCACAATGTATGCAAATCGGAGAGCAAATATAAATAAGCAGATTAAAAATAATCTTACGCAAAAAATCCTCAGCTGCATCATATAAACCCAAAGAATAACCCTCTAATTCTCAAAATTTTCCGAATGTGTTCCTCTGTTTAATTATCGTGAGCAGAAGCGAGCAGAAGTATGATTAGCGCCGATCAAACAACGAATTGGGGAAGAGTAAAAGAACGATAAATTGAAGGAAAAAGGAGGGGCAAAACAAGAAAGCATGCTTGAAAATTTACTCTTGTGGGCTGTAGTTTCTTCTTCTTCTCATAGTCTACTGTATACCCTTCCACTGGAAATCAGTATTGAGAGAGAGACCTTAAATTTCAACTATGACATAATGGAGAAGAGAAGGGGAGAAACTTAGGCGAACATGCTAGGAAGCGAATCAATTTACGAAAATAACACGCTGTTTATGTTGAATAACGATACTGCCATTTGCCAGCTGGAAATTTGACGCCGTTTTCCTTTTTCCAGCTGTGATGATTCCGTTAATTTCGTTTCTTTTCGATTGATTGATAAAGGATAAACTATCTATGCTTTTTGATTGATTAATTAATGAATAATGCTACATTTATCTAACCGACATTCTACATAAAGTTTTACATAATTGACACATGATGGCCCTCTATTGGGTGACGCCTGTGGGCCTAGGCGCCCTCCCAATATGGGGCCGCCATGTATCAATTATGTAAAATTTTATGTAGAATGTTAGGTACAACTAATTTAATTCTAGATTAATTAACCGTGAATCTTAGATCAAAATGAGACAGATTTCATAAAAATAGTTTTATTTCTTTTTAAAAAACGCTGCCTGCCATAGCAGAGCTCTCACACGAGACCCACCTCATTAAAAAAACACTCCAAAAAATCCACCCCTCCTCTGTTTGTGAGAGGACCTGTACCAAGTCGAGCAAACTGGACAACAATCCATTGAATGCATTAGAGTTCAATTATGAACTTAGTGTGATTATTTATTAGAGATAGCAGTAAAATGATTACATATTGATAATTTGGAACCAAATAATGTATTTTACTTTAACTTACTTACCTATAGAGGCTTTAGCATAAATAACATATTAATATTTAGTATAGCATGATAAAAGAGTCTTTCTCATTATTAATATGGCATATGTAGAGCTCGCCCGTAGAATTTTGAGAATAAATTTTGTAAAAATAATTATTTTGAGAATGAGTGTTTGAAAGGTATGGAAATTTACGAGTTCCAAGTGCAAAATTATTTATTAAAAAAATGTGATTAAAAAAAAATTAAAAGATCTCTATCAAATAAAGACCTGATGCAATATCTAAGAATAAAACAATTCTCGATTGACTCGATGTTGACAAGGTTTTAGAGCAAATCCATCCTATATCTATGATTGAACTTATACACTATGATGTATTGATTAGCGTATTACAAAAATTGTGCTAAATTACATTACTTCCATGTTTAAGTAATAGTTTTGTGAGGCCGGCCTTCACTATGTGTGAAATGTTTTAATATTATATTTTTCACACATCACAACCTAAAAAGATAACTCAATTGCAAAATCGATCGCGCTACTTGTACAGAAATCTTTGACACCTTCGTTGACAGAATGCCACATGGAGGCCTCCTATTGGGGGAGCGCCTGTTGCGGGCCCCCCGCCGCAGGCGCCCCCCAATAAGGGGCCGCCATGTGGCATTTTGTTAATGAAGGTGTCAACGATTTCTGTACAAGTAGATTAATTCTTGCAAAATACACTTCATGTTTAAGAGACATATCGTATATACTAGCTATAGATACTTTATCATTGTTGCGTTTTTTTTTATCGCAAGTATACGATATCATAACAAGTAAGATATTGGACATTCGAGTCTGGATTATCGTTCCAACGAGAACTATATTTCGACCTTAATTAAATTTTTCTAACTCTTATTTGATAAAAATAAGTAAATAATTATGATGATTTTTCCTAACTACTTTTGACTAATTGAAAATATAAAAAAATTACAAATAATGGATAATTAAAAATTCAAATATGTGATAATATTATGGCATAACAATTTCGTATAGGTATCTCTACACGTTATACTAATATACCGAATTTTATTATATGGTCTAAATCTCAAAATCAGCTCTCGATTCGTAAGAAACTCACTTAATCATCAAATTATTAATCATGTAATTTAATGTATTAAACTCATAATAAAATCAACACATACATAAATAAATCACGAAAATCTTGAATTAAAAAAATAAAGGATCACAAGTCGACTAAATTATTTTTCCTAAAATAAAAATTAATTATTCATATTGTAAAAATAAAAATACGAAAAGGTGGAAACATATCACCAAAAATCGCCGAACATGAAAATTTATGGTGTTTGCAGCTCCCTTTTTCTCTTTCCACACTTTCCTCTATGCTCCAGCCGTTTTCTTCTCCTCTTTCTTTTCCTCTCTCTCTCTCTCTCTCCCCTTCTCCTTCCGTCGCTTTCTGTGCGTCAATCCCCCTTTGTTTATATATATATATATATATATATATATATATATATATATATATATATATATATATATAATTTGGGTCCCCAATTAAAATTTTCAATACAAGTAATTCATCTTTGGATTCTGCCATTTTTCATCATTTTTGTATTCTTTTCTCCAATTCTTTATTAAACATAAAATTTTACCTACAAATTGCAATATAACATAAATTAAGTAGAATTTAATCCAAAAAATAATAAAATATCATAATTTATGGGTAACGAATAAATGTATAACTACACTTATCAATCATTTATGAGGCAAAATATATAGATATAACTAATTATAAAATCTCATAAATATCTCAATAAGTTACATTGTTATTAAAAAAGAAATGGAATCGAAAAGAAAAAGTTGTTGATAACACTTTTGTACACAATGTAACGCTTCATATTATGAATAGCAAAAAGGATATGGAAAGAAATTTTTTAAAGCATACTGATGGATAAATGATAGACTAAATAAAATGACGCAATTCTAACAAAATTGTACTTATTAGAGAAATCTGAAATTTCTAGACTGTAGTCCAAATACCTAAATGTGTATACTCATGCGAAGGAGAAAATGAGAAAAATAAAGTCGTAATATATAATGCACGTTTCTTAACATAATGAATTTCACAAAAACTTGTATAGATAAATAAATTATTCTATGTGGATGCAATCACAAGTTTATGTCTTGTTATTCCGATAATACATGAAATTTGATATGTATATAATAAATGTGGTGCTAATCAACCTATTTGACACGACTTTTAGTAGTATTGCTGAATGATTTAATATGCCTGGAGTATATAAATCAAACGATACCATCATGATGGGAGTAAATACGCGGTATACTATTCTTTCTTGATCAATATTTTGTCTCATTCAAAATTTTCTAATTTTTTTTTTTAAATAAAGCAACTTTTGTAACATATTCAAAAGAATGACGATTTTTTTCTTTTATAAGAATATTTCCTATAGTATTTTTCATAGTAAGGTTTTAATTAGTCATATTCTTTGTGATGAATATCTATAAATTAAAAGACATTTACCCTCAATATAATTTTATGATTTTACTATCTACGCTATAAATTGTATATGAAAATCTCGGAGAGCAACAACCAAATTTGTTTTTCAACCAAACATCATACTGATTAAAATGTAAAAATCTTGTAAGAAGGTCTAGAAAGCTATAACAAGGTAACATTGAACCTACTTCACCAGAATTGTGATATTGAAGTTATTTACATACTATACATGGATGTCTCGATACAAGAATTTTCATTAATTAAAATCACGGGGAGTAGCTGTACTTTTTTTTTCCTTTGGTCCAATTTTGTCTCATTAAGTTTTCTTAATTAGGTTATAATGAATCAATATTATATATTTTTTTAAAATTATTTGTACTCCTTTTTCCTTTGCTTGGTATTTTTATTCAACAGAGTTTTTGTCAAACAAGGTTTGAGCCATATTATTTTTCTCATTCTCACTCTTTTACTCATTTTCAACAATACATTCTTCAATAACATAATATTTTTCATCACAATAATGACATTTTATTCATTTTCAACCACACATGCCCTATCACATCAACAGTAAAAATGTATTCTTATTCTCAAAATGTGCACCAAATAAGCTAAGTCAATTATCGTGCAAATAATCAATTAAGGAAGAGAATTGTAAATAAAGTAATATTTGTAAATGATCATTATACCCTTATAACCTTAATTGTAACATATAAATATGGATGACAAAAAATATCGCCGGCTTGGATGGCTCGAGCTCGGCTTGGAAAAAGCTCTAGCCGGGCCTGGCTCGGGCTTGGTTACAACGAGCCGAGGCATTGACCGAGCCTCATTTTTTTGACCGGACTTTGCGGCTCGGCTCGGGCCCAAAAAGTCTCGAGCCGAACCTGAGTTTTAATTTATAGTACGTATAAACCGCGTAAATTTTAACATTAAAAAAAATAAAAAAAATCGAGCCGGCCCGAACTCAGGCCGAGCCTTATTTTTTTTGACCGGGCTCGGCTCGGGCCAAAACAAGCTCGGCACAAAAAAAGCTCGAGCCGAGTCTGAGCTTTTTTTTTTCGGCTCGACTCGTTGACATAGCTACATATAAATAGGGACATTGATTTTCAATAAAACACTTCTCTATTTTTAATTTTTTTTAAATCTTTTATCTTTAGCTTATAACATATTAAGTAGTACTGGGAAATGTTAAAAAGGAAATATCAATTAAATTTTGTTCACTACTACATGCTAAATATATATCATTATCTCAAGAAAATTAGAAATCTGTTTTTTATTTTTTTATTAAAAAGTTAATTTTCAAAGTCAAAGATTAATTTTACGAACACATTTTCCAAGACTCACAAGTTATTCAATTATTCGTCACTTATTTTTATTAACTTATAATTTTAGCAGACAAATTGAGATCCATACAAAGGTGAAGTAGTTATGAATAATATTTATTTTTGGGACGGCTAATCCATCCACAAACTTTATACATTAGCTTTTTTTGCTAATAATTCCTCTATCGATTGATTATATCCCAATCTTTATTTCTTCAAAGATTCACGACAAGTTATTTTAATAATGAGCTCTTTTCACTTAAAAAGTTCTGAAATAAGTTCTCTACTATCTTTCTTTACAATTTAAAATTAATAATTGAAAGAGAGGGAGAGGTATGAAGAGATTTCTATTTTTTTAATAAAGAAAATGGGACATGGAAGGGAATAACATTTATTTTGATGATAACTCGTGTAATAACTTGCTTTAATTCTGTATGGACGGCTAATCTTGATCTCGAGGATGGTTCAGGATAAGAATAAAAGTCAATTGTTGCTTTCCAAACACATTTGAATATATTGCCCCGTTTGGAAAAAAATCAAATCAAAATTTTAATTCAAGTTATAGTTAACAATTAATTTTAATCACATGTTTCATTGAATTTGTTGGCCTCAAAAAATGCATCAATAGAATCTTGATCATGTCTCCTCCATGTGGACATCACCTGCACACTGGACACCCCGTTAGAAGGCAAAAGCCGTTGGTCGAGAAAAAAAGGTTCAACGACTGTTTGCACTCCGACGGCCAAGTCAACTGTCGGACGAAAGATAAATAGAGTGCAAGAAAGGGAAAGAGAATTTGGCTAGGATTAGAAAACACATTTGATTGTGAATGAATCTCACATTTATATAAGAAAATGTAAATGAGCCAAGTATATGATGCAATTGTTTAATTAAAATAAGTTCAATCAATTGAATAGTCAATGTCACGCCGACATATATGAGACTCTATATATCTGAGCATGCCACGTAATTTATGGGCGTATCAGGATTTAGGGCTGTAAGCAAAAATCGCCAAACCAGAAAATCGAAATAAAACCGCATTTTAGAAACCGTTGGTTTGGTGCCACGTGAACCCGTCAACGAAATGGTTTTGAATCAAACTAAACCGGTCAAAAAATAGTTTGGTTTATGTTTGAGAATTTTAATTGCGGTTTAAAACCAAACCGGACCGGCGAAAAAATATATAAAAATAAAAAAAATAAAAAAAATGATTTTTTTTGAAAATTCATCTAAATATGCAAAATTCAATAGTTTTGTTATTTGTATGTATTTTTGTCAATTTATAATTTCTATTACATATATATTATTATTACCAAATAATCCTAATTTATATCTAATAATCTCAAGACTAACCTAATCTATCAAAAACTCTTTTCCTCTTTAGAATTCAAATTTCCACAGTTGCTTCTGAGTCTGCATTCTCAAATGGAGGTCAGATACTTGATTCCTTTAGGAGTTTATTAGGTGCAAGGATGGTTAAGGCTTGTATATGCGGAAAGAATTGGTTGCAAATTAAGAATGATTGTGCCAATATTTAGATGAAGTGGAAGCATTTGATAATTCAATGAAAGTTGAGACATGTGATTTATATTTTACCATAATTTTAAAGATTCTCTTATCTATCTAGTATCCAATACTATGATGATATAACGAATACATTTGTTTGACAATGGAGACTATGAATCATGTGTGACAACAATTGGTGTTTGAGTATATGTGTGAGAAACTGAATTCGTAACAAAATACAACGATAAGCTTGTGTAATTGTTATGTTTAGACATTATAAACAATTGATTTATTATAGTTGGTTATTTTCTCTGTCTAATCAGTAGTTTTACTTTTCAAATATGATGATCACGAGTTCTTGTTGAACATCATTATATTTTTTGGGTTTTATATTTAGTTTAGTAGACTTGTATTGTAACGTTATCGTAACATCTTAGCCTAAAATAGCAAACAAAAAACTATATTTTAGTTTAAAGTGATTTCACTTTGATTTAGTTGATATTTAAATTTGTAGTAGATATATTTAGTTTGTTTTAGATTTATTACTAGTAAGATATAAATATATATTGAATTCAATGAATTAATGTCGTAAAAGTAAACATACAAAAAAATATACAGTGAAACCGGCGGTTTAAAACCAGACCAAACCATTAGGTTTATGTTTGAGTTTTTTTCAAATCGTTCAAAATGGTTTGGTTTGGGTTTGGGTTTTTCTCAAACCGGTTTAAACGGTTTGGTTTGAAAATTTGTCAAAAACCGCAAAAACCAGACCGCTTACACCCCTATCAGGATTCACAATTTTTCAATAACACATTTTAAACAATTAATTTTAATCACACGTTTCATAAGATTCACAACTTTTCAATAACATATTTTATCAACTTCTATCAAAATTTATTAAAAATCTAATTTTAATTTCCACTAAACTAGGACATTATGCTCATTATTTTATTTTTTATTGTCAAAAAAAGGTACAAATTCATAAATATTTGGAAACCTACATCACAAATAAATATACATGACTCTCAAACTAGAGGTGATTATATCCTCAAAACATTTTTTAGCAATTGTAACTACGCAACCCACAACGAGATTAGAACCAATTCAAGAAAGTCAATTGACCTAGGTTTTGAATTCGACCCAAGATTAATGAACTAAACAACCAACACAATCGTCAACAATATGTTGACCTCTTGATTACACGCGTAATTGAATTTAGCCTGGATGTTTGAACGCCACAAGAAATCGATTCTTGATAAGTTCGAATTGTTCAATGAAGAACAATGGTTTGAAAGCTAAAGCCTCACAAATTAATTCAATTATAATAATTAGGGCTGTAAGCAAAAATCGTCAAATCGAACCAAAACCGTATTTTAGAAACCATTGGTTTGGTGCCACGTGAACCCGTCAACGAAATGGTTTTGAACCAAACCAAATCGGTCAAAAACAGTTTGGTTTAGATTTGGGAATTTTAATTGCGGTTTAAAACCAAAACGAACCGACGAAAAAATATATAAAAATAAAAAATAAAAAAAATGATTTTTTTTGAAAATTCATCCAAATATGTAAAATTCAATATTTTTGTCATTTGTGTGTATTTTTGTCAAGTTATAATTTTCTATTACATATATATTATTATTACCAAATAATTCTAATTTATATCTAATAATATCAAAACTAACATAATCTATCAAAAATCATTTTCCTCTTTAGAATTCAAATTTCTATAGTTGCTTCTGAGTCTACATTCTCAACTAGAGGTCGGATACTTGATTCCTTTAAGAGTTTATTAGGTGTAAGGATGATTGAGACTTGTATATGCAGAAAGAACTGGTTGCAAATTAAGAATGAACCTATAGTGTTGCACTAATATTTAGATGAAGTGGAAGCATTTGATGATTTAATAAAAGTTGTGGTATGTGGTTTATATTTTCTATTACCATATTTTTAAAAATTCTCTTATCTATCTAGTATCCAATACTATGATGATGTAACAAATGCATTTGTTTGACAATGGAGACTATGAATCATGTGTAACAACAATTGATGTTTGAGTATATGTGAGAAACTGAATTCGTAACAATATACAACGGTAAACTTGTGTAATTGTTATGTTTAGATATTATAAACAATTGATTTATTATTATGGTTGGTTATTTTCTCTATCTGATCAGTAGTTTTGTTTTTCAGATATGATGATCACGAGGTCTTGTTGAACATCATTATGTTTTTGGGGCTTTATATGTAATTCAGTATATTTTTATGGTAACGTTATCATAACGTCTTAGCCTAAAATGGAAAAAAAAAAAAAAAAAAAAAAAAAAAAAATATATATATATATATATATATATATATATATATATATTATTTTAGTTTATTGTGATTTCACTTTGATTTATTTGGTATTTAAATTTGTAGTAGATATATTTAGTTTGTTTTAGATTGATTGCTAGTAAGATATAAATATATATTGAGTTTAATGAATTAATGTCATAAAGTAGAATGACAAAAAAATTACGACGAAACCAGCGGTTTAAAATCGGACCAAACCGTTAGGTTTAGGTTTGAGTTTTTTTCAAACCGTTCAAAATGGTTTGGTTTAGGTTTGAGTTTTTCGTTTGAATTTTTCTCAAACCGGTTTAAATGATTTTGTTTGAAAATTTGTCAAAAATCGATAAAATCGGACCGCTTACACCCTTAATAATAATGATTCTTGTTCACAATGAAAGGAGATAACTATTTATACTAAACCCTAGAAACTAGGAAAAATCGGAAATAACTCAAAAAGATTACAAAATATCGCAATAAAATAGAATTATAATGTAATAAGGAAATTCGCGGAAAAATGAAAATTCCGTCCGGATTTTGTACGATGCGACCGCATGGTGTTAGTCCATGCGGTCGCGTGGAAGGGCCATGCGAGCCCCTTTTGCTCGTGGTGTCATGACACGCAGTCGCATGGCTAGAGAACCATGCAACAGCATGAATCTTCCGATTGGCCTCCGTCTTCACTTGCCTCTAACACATTGATCTAAGTGTTTTCCGACATCGACCAAACACGAAACTTGCCCCATTCTTTGTCACAATCGCCATATCGTCAACCGTAGTTTGAATGAGCAATGTCGTAGCCTTTTTCACCTGCTTTGTTCTCGATCGCGTCATCGACCCTTCTTCGACGATCAACAGATTCTTTCCCGGACTTGTCCTCGTTGCAACAGCACCTTGGATCACATCAATTTAACTATTAATAATTTAGCGAAGACTAAAGAGTTGATTAGTTGATTGATTTTAGATGGAAATGACTTATTTTACATCATATTCCATTTATAAATATGGGTTAACGAGGTGCCCCGGGGCACATCCGAGATGGCAAAGACAGTGCAAGGCTGGGCTTGCAACCCCAGGGTGGGGAGGTCGAATCACGGAAGGAGCAGCCAAGTGTTGTAATACCCAAACCATGTGGTGGAACAGCTTGGTGTTGTAATAACCGGTTGTAGGAGGGCTCCCTTGGGGCCAGGAGTATAAAGCTTGCATGGACACTGGCTTGATTGGGCATAACCCGCGATTTACCTCCGCCCAGAATTGAGGCACCGGTGATGGGCGGTCCAGGAAATAGTCTAGTGTTAGGTAGGATACCTGGGTATCAAAAAAAAAATATGGGTTAACGAGGAATGATTTAATGAACATCAATACTCATCTCATACTTAATGCCGATGACGTGTCATATCAATTTATTGGTAGATAAATTATTGACGAATGTCAACAGTGGAATTAAGTTTACTATCTACTAATGAATTGATATGACATTTCATCGGTACTTAACATTAAATGGGCACTAGTACTCATTAGATCGTTCCTCATGTGTTAATTACACGACCATGGAACATTTGGAGATCAAATTTCAAAAATTGAGTGAGTGAAAAGATATTTCAAAAAGAATAATTTTACTTGTACATAAGGAGTTACATAAAGTTTTACAGATAGATGAGAGATGTTAAGCTGAGAGTGGTGAGTTTTCATTTTTTTTTTGAAGAAATTCTGATCAAATCATATTTCACCACATCACGTGTACATAAATCAATCTGTAAGTGGTGATGTACATGTAACACAACCGTTTCAAAAATCAGGTATGACTTTCAATCTATTAATTTTTTTGGTTAGAATATATAATTTTTTTACAGAAAATTTTGAGAAACCTTATATTTAATAAGGTATATTCTAGTATTTTTTTTTTTTGAAATTGTAATTTACAATATATGTTAGCCCATGGTTGAAGGCCATTATTTCATAAAAACAAAGTTTTGAATAGTGAAATTTTGGAGAATGTGTTGTTAAAAGTGAGAAAAATTTTGAGTTTTAAATGCAAAAATATTATATTATGTGAATGTATGATTGAAAATGAGTATGTAAAATAAAGAGTTTTGAAATAATTGTTGTCAAACATGGGTTTATTGTCGTTACATTGTAAATAATTTATTTAAAACTGGAACTTAAAATTGTTATACTCTCCACTCTCCACTCTCCACCCTCCATCACCAACAGCTATACCATCAACACAAGAAAATCACATAAATTGTTGTCACAATGTGTTGTTGTTTTCGTTGTATGTGATTTTTTTAAAATAGTAATCTAAAATTATTGACCGCAATCGACGCCACGATCTCGTTATCACCACCAACATCGCCACCCTATCACCATCAACAATCATCTATTAATATAAGAAAATTACAAACATTGTTATTGTAGTGTGTAAATTTTTTTATTATAACTTATTAACCCACACGTCACCATCGATGTCATTGCCGTACCTTCAAAACCTAAACCACCACATTGCACCATCACCAGCATTAACATCATCATCATCACCACCGCCACCACTACCACAAGAAAACAAAAGCCACCGTAACAAACCATCATCAAACCACCACCAATGCAACCATCTAATAATAAGCAAGCCTTCAATTAAGGCGAAACACGAGCTTACACAAATGGATGAAGTCAATCATTACCTACCTCAAGGATCAAACCTTTCTAGAAGACAAGGAAGATGCCCGCAAATTGAGAGGAAAAATTGCTCACTTCGTATTACAAAATGACTTGCATTGTAAGCGAGACTTCTCCATGTCTATCCTTTGATCGAATAGAAAATGATCGAGCAAATTATGTCATACGGGAGATCCAGGATATGTGGAGACCACACAGGAGGCCAAGTATTAGCATAGAACGTTCTGAACTAGGGACATACTGGTATAAAATGAAGAAAGATGCTTTACACCATGTCAAACGATGATACAAGTTCCAAAACTTTGCCACAGTCCCCAGTCATCCACCTCAAGAGTTCACAGTGATTACCAACTCTTGACCATTTACCAAATAGAGAATAAACTTTATTAGGCCTCTCCTAAGAGGAAGAGGCAATGTATGTCATGCCATTGTTGCTATTGATTATTTTACTAGGTGGGTTGAAGTTGAGTCCGTGATGAATAGCATCGAAGTTAATACCTCCAAATTTATCTAGAAGAACATCATTTGCCAGTTCGATGTCATTCTCCACTCTCTAATCTTTGATAATAACACACAATTCGACAACATGACGATCACAAGCCTTTGCGTAGAGCTCAAAATCAAGAAACACTTCTCCATTCCACATGATCTGAGACGATCTTCAAGACACGTGTTCCATACAAGAAAAAGTCTCACCAAGAAACTAATTCCAACAACATAATAGATCAAGAAGATAAGAAGACGTTAACGACTAAGCCCCTGTTTGGCACCCATTAATTTCTCATTCTCATTCTCATTTTTCATTTCAACCACACATTCTCCAAATAAAATAATATTACACACAAATCAAAAACTTTTCATCACTTTTCCACCACACATTCTCACATCAATCACTATTCTAAAATTTCTATTTCTCCCAAAATGGGTTTCAAACAGGGGCTAAGTTTGTTAGCTACTTTAATGCACAGTAGAGAAAGATTAGTTCAAATAGACAAGTCATCCTTATTTGTAGGATACGCCTACTGTAGTACTGTGGTAGTTTGAAGCCTATAAATAGGTGTCTTGGAAGTATGAAAAATACAGAAGAAATAGAGTACTAAAGTTGTATAACTTATATATATATATATTATTAAAAGTCTCTCTTTCTTTCCACTAAGCATTATTTTTACATTCCATCCGTCCCATTTATATATGTTTATTTTGATTTTCACACGGATTAAGAAATCTTATTTAATATTATTGGAAATACAATTTTTGCTAAAAACATTCTTCGTTTACCCTCATTTAATTATCAATAACTAATAGTAAATTATTATTGGAAGTAGTAAAAAAATAAGTGTATATTAGTAAAATAACAAAACAAAACATTCTTAATAAAGAAACAAGAGTATATACTATATAATTATGACAAGAAAATAAGGAAAGTGAGCATATGTAAATTGGACGGAGGGAGTATTTGTCTGCATATAGCATTATGTGCATTTCAGAAAGTGTTGGGAAATTACAATTAAGTATTCATATAGATGACCACACCACCTACAAACCAACAGACATGTTGAACTCGATAACAGAACCATCAAGTATACTCTTAAGGACAAGCTTGATGCTTCCAAGGATGTATGGGTTTACGAGTTCTTCCATGTATTATGGGCCATAAGGCCATGGTAAAACTACCAACAGGGAAACCAAATTTCATGGGCTTATCATACAAAATTACAAGAGTTAATTACCTTAAACCCTAATTTTCAAGTTAATATTTCATAAATAAGAGGATGCATTTTAATTTTCATTAATCAGGTGGTAATTAGGGTTTTTTAAATTAATGAAATTAAATTTATTATATCAACCAAATTTACTGACTCAATTAATCTGGACCGTCCATCTAAATAATTCAAATCCACGTTTCACTCTCTCCCTAAACTGCTAAACCCACGTCTCTCCCTCTCTCTCTCAGAAACCCACGTCTCTTTCTCTCTCTCAGAGACTCTCAGAAATCTGTCTCACACAAACACTCACGTTTTCTCCTTTTCTACCATTTTCAACCCCACAACTCACAATCACCGACATTATCGTGGGAGATTCAACTGCAATAGTCATATTATATTTTAGTTTCAAGCATTGTGGTAGTTGAAATGGTTAGAACTCGTAGTATTGTTGTGAAAATGAAGGAGACTGATAAAGGTAAGAGGAAAAAGGATGTCGGAGGTTCTTCTTCAGCAAAGAGGATCAAAATGTCGGCCTCTGGCGGGAAATCTACTAAGAAGGTGAAATTTTATTTTTGTGAGTTTTGTGGTATATTTTTGTACGAATTTGTGACCTGATTTCGGTATTTTGTGACCGAAATATGATTTTTGTGACCTATTCTGAGTATTTTGTAATTTGAAGTTTTGTGACTTATTTGATCGATTATTATTTATGTGAAGTGAGTATGTTTTCTAAAGTGAACTGAATATGTTTAATCTGCATTTGTGAACTGATTTTTGAGTTTTGCGGTATATTTTTGTACGAATTTGTGACCTGATTTGGGTATTTTGTGACTACAAATATGATTTTGTGACCTCTTCTGAGATTTTGTAATTTGAAGTTTTGTGACTTATTTGGTTTACTATTTGGTCGATTATTATTTATGTGAAGTGAATAAGTTTTCTAAAGTGAACTGAATATGTTTAATCTGATTTTTGTGAACTGATTTGTGAGTTTTGTGGTTTATTTTTGTATGAATTTGTGACCTGATTTGGGTATTTTGTGACCGAAATATGATATTGTGACTTATTCTGAACAGGAATGGAGCTATTTAATAAGACCAATAGATTGGTTCCCTAGGAAGATAACCATAACACCCATACACAGTGTGATCACACACTTTGTGATGAAATTCACTGCTGCCCAGAGGAACATTCTGGAGAACACCTGTTTTTTTACTACATGCATTGTAGGGAGATAGTAATCCAGCCACAGTTGATTCATTATGTTTTACTACGGGAGGTGAAGCAACCCAACAGACAGGAGATGTGGTTCAACTTAAATGGGAGATATATTCGGTTCTCCATTGCTGAATTCTGTTTGGTAACTGGATTGCGGTATGATGGGGTAGATGATCGACCGATGTTGGATGATAAACCCTTAGCAGTGAAGGATACTTATTTCAGTGATTTAAAAGTTGTCACAAGTGAAGATGTGAAGAGAGTATTTCTTTCACTGGATGATGCACGAAACCTTGACGTGGTTAAGATTGGGATTGTTTATCTTATCACCTCATATCTATTTGCTATACCCTACCCGAAGGTCGTGGATCAATACATTTTTGCACTTGCCGACGATTTTACCACTCTTGGAATGTTCCCTTGGGACAGATATTTGTTTGAGACCACATTGACTTCATTAAGGAAGGGATTAACAAAACAAACAAGTCATTACAGATTGATGGGTTTTTTAGTGGCTTTCCAGGTGTGGTTGTACGAGTGCATACCTGCACTTGAGGGGAATGTGGCCACAAAAATTTGTAAGAAACATCCACGAATTTTGAATTGGAGTGCACACAAACATCCTTCTGGGGCAATGTTGGATGACAGAGTATTTGGAAGTGAGAATGTAAGTTTTGAAATCTCCCTTGAATTGTTATGTACTCATTTGATTAGTTATACATAGTTAAAACGACACATGCTAAACTTTTTTCCATCTTATATCAAACAGGTTGTGATAAATGACATTGATCCATCTGAAGTAGAGCTCACGATGCCATATATGTCAGGTTCTGAATATGAATTTCAGATATATTATGACATGTGACCTGAAATATGTTACTTGTGACTTATTGTGACCTAATTTGTATCATTGTGATAATTAATTTTGTTGTTCTGTATGTTGGGTTCAATCGACAGGTGTGCAGTACTTGAAACCTAGACAACCGAATCAGAACCTTATAAGCTCTAAAACTCCAGTAGTAAAAAATGAGTCTACTCCCCCGGTGTCAAAGGTATATGTTCGAGATTCAGATGATGATTTTGTTGATCCACCGCCTCAAAAACAGACAGGGGCTGCTAGCTCTAGCTCTCCTACTCAGCCTCATTCTTCTTATTATCCTGATTGTTCATGTGTCAATGTAAGTAATTTAATTTTTATAAGACATAGAAGCAATTATACGATCATAATTCTACTAACTACAATTTTTTTTTTCAGGAATGTGGTCGATTGAAGCAGTTGATGGATGAGGAAATAACTAAGCTTCATGTGGATAACAAAGGGCTGAAAGATGAGCTTTTGTCAATGAAGTCAGAACTGTCTGACATGAATGACAAAATGCGTCATTCAAAAAGTTTTTTGAAGCTCGATGAGGTCATTCAGAGTCAGAATGGGTTGAAAGATGACTTGAACGACATCAGATTGTCTCTTAGATCTTTTGTTGAATCCGTGAGTGACATTTTATCTTCGGTGATGGATGAAGTTCAGACAAAGTTGAGTGGTAAAGATGGTTTGAGGGAACAAGAGCCAAAAGTTGATGAGGTGGTTGACAGAAAGGGCAAGGGTCACATGGAACCTGAGCCAAAAGGTGATAATGTCGTTGAAGAAGAGGATAAAGGTCACATGCCACCTGAGTCTTCACATTGCTTTCATGAAGATACGCTTGCACCTCTATCCTCTGGACTACCTGTGAAGAGAGCTCAAAAGCCATCAAAAAATCTACAGTCACCTTTTGTTAAGGTTGATGCACGTCATGTTGCTACTGGCTCAAAAACTACATGTGGAAACATTGTGTTCCAAAATTATTCGAAGGGAGTTGATAGTGCAGACATGAGTGCATTCCAGAATTGGTTTAGCAGAGGATACAAGCCGAAGAACATGTACATGAAATGTGGTTATAAGTGTTTTTGGGTCTCTGTGTGACCTGTTATTATTTGTTTGATGACCTGTCATTGTGTCATATCTGTGTCAAAGTGTGACCTGTTATTATTGGTTTGATGAGTGCATACATGTGTGTACAGGGTAAAGTTCAGCGATGCAGATAATGTGATAAGTCCTCAATTTGTTTGTGGCAATGTTCCCGTTCACCATAAAACTTGGTGGCATACGTTGATCAATTCTGATTCATCATTGAGCAGCACGGTATAATATTGCTGCCATTTTTTCACATATTCATAGTAGTTCACATTACTTATGTATGCTCTTTGTTGTTACAGCACATGGATGCTTGTTTTCATTACATAAGACAACTTGCCAAGTTTGGGGAAGGTGTGAAGACGAAAGTAGCAACGACAGACTGTATATTTGATTTAACAATCCAGACTTTATACTCCAAATTTGTTGACGATCCAAGCATTGTGAATGAGAAGGAGGACCTAATCAAAACTATCAATGGTGAACGGTTATCATTTAATACTCCCTGGAGAGAAGTTGAATTTGTGTTGATGCCCATTATGCCTACAAATCATGCTCATTGGATGTTGGGGCAGCTTGACATTAATAACCGGACCCTGTACATATTTAACTCAAGCAACAAATCGTACAAGGATCATAAGGTTCGTGAAGGGGTCTTACCCCTTGTGAAGACTCTTACACATTTGTTAAAAGTGGTCGGACTGTGGATGGAAACTCCTAATGAAATAGGTGACATATCCAGTGACATGCATGTTAACATTGTCAGTGGTTTACCTCAACAACAAAATGCGTAAGTTTCATTATGGGCATTACAAGTTTTGTCATTTTTCGTCAATATTTTGAGGTTACTTATGGTTTTTCTGTGTTAAATATTAGAGGCACGACTGTGGTGTTTTTGTCATAAAGTATGCACAGTATTTGTTGCACAATGATCTTGCCAAAATGCCAATGTCATTTGATGCTGCAAATGCCAGGCTTGAAATTGCTGCATTGTTGTTCAAAAATAGACAACTGAGGCAGGTTGGAAGGGGAAAATCAAAGTCAGATGACTGAACTACTATTGATGGAATTGTTTTGATGATAGATTAGGTTGATAGCTGTTCAAAGTTAGACAAAACATGTGTTCAAAGTTAGATGGTACATTTATGTTTTGTAATATGTTTTGAAATTGAATGTGAATTTGTTTTTGTCAAGTAGTTTGAACAAAGGAAGTGAAAGTATTTCTCTTTTATGTGTGGTTTTGTTAATATCATTCAAGTATGTTATAGAGGTGAATGTTTATATTTGCAGTCTGAACATGTTACAAATGATCACAAACGGACACAATTAGTCACAGACAGTTAATATCTTACATAAGTCTGAGTCACAAATGGTCACATATATTTAAAATGTATGATTTATACGTCATAAGTAATATGCACAGAATTGGTCACATCTAGACCAAGATGACATTCAAACTCAGTTAAAACACTCAACAATTAACTTTGTATTTTATTTATAGTTGATCACAGACAGCCACAGTCAAACAAAAATCCCATAGCTTGTTACTACCTTTTGTGGTCACAGATAGTCACAGATGGTCAAAAACAGATTGACAATCACTGTATGTTTACACAGCCATTCCCAGAAACGTGTGACCCCCTGAAATGTAATCTAAGCTCTATGCACAAATCAGTTAACTCATATAATCCAAACAATACATAGTTTGGCAATAAAATAAAACAATTTGCAATTTCAAAGAATATCCTCATGTAAAAAATAAAAAAAATACTATGCTAAGCTATTTGAATATCTTTGGATCTTTCTTTGCTTTCAATTTGCCGTTGTTCTGGTTAAGTGGCACCATGTTCCTACACGTTCGACGATTGTGACCAGATTCACCGTATCTTCCACATTTCACAACTTGTGATCTCTCACAAGCTGGTTTCTTCCTCTTCTCAGTTGGCCTGCCAGAGCTTCTCTTTTGGATTGGAGCAAGTACAACTCTATTATTCACATCTTCCGGCAAACTCCATTCCGATTTATTACCTACAGGAAAGACTGTCTCTTTGTAGGTACTCAAATATGCATCTCTTGTGTAATACACCGAGCAAAAGTCATAAACATCCAGCTTTAATGTTGCTATTACCACTAGTGCATGTGGACAGGGAAGTTGATCCACTTGAAACATTCTACAGCTACATGTACGTTGAGTTATATCAATCATGTATGATGAAGAATTGTCCCTCACTTCAAACAAAGTGTGACTTGCAGGTGAAACCTGAAAAAAAAAATATTTAAAGTTATACATGTGACCAACATAATATACATAGTTTGCTTTTTTTACCTTTAGATTTCTCACGTCATTGCTTGTTTCCCTCAGCAGCTTCTCATATTTGGTTGCAAGTTTTGTGAAAGTGCCATGTGCATTATCCCTATTCTTGCAAAATCAAGATTGGATTGTTTGCCGCAATGATTCTAGAAGTGCTTGAATTGGGTAATTCTTTGCCGCCTTCGTGACTGCATTTACAGATTCTACCATGTTTGATGTCATAGTAGAGTATCTATTATTTGGCATGTGCAATCTTGACCATTTTTCATATCCAACATCCATCTAAAAAATAATTTTAGTTATTAGATAATATATTCAAGCATAAGTAACAAAATAGGTCACATATGGGCACATTCATAAAATATCACAGAACAAGTCACAGGAAGTCATAATATATGTTACAGACAGTTACATACCAAATATTCCCTGATCTCTTCATTAATTGAGTCTAATTGCTGCATTTGGTATTCAAATTCATCCACTATATAGGCTCTGACAGCACAATTGAATGCATGTGTGACATTGTGACCTGATTTTGCGTAACGAGTCTTCAAGTTTTTAAGCAAATGGTATGAACAGATCCCATGCATTGCATCTGGATATACAAATTCAATAGCATTTCTTATGCTATTGTGTCTATCTGATACTATACATAATCCGTCTCTCGATCTGTATGCCCTCTTCAACCTCTCAAGAAACCATCTCCATGACTTATCATTTTCATTATCCCCAACACCAAAAGCTAGTATGAAGATGTTATTGTTTGCATCTTGTGTACAAGCAGTGAAGAGTGTACCCCCATAGTGGCCATTTAAATACGTGCCATCAACTACAATGACTAGCCTACAATATTCCCAACCAGCAATCGATGCACCCAAAGCCATAAAACAATATTTAAATCTATTTAAATGGTCTGTGTCTATTTTTGTGAGTGTTCCCATGTTCATCTGTTCTAGCATAAAAAAATAAGATGGCAGGAACTGAAACGATGTCGTTGGATCACCTCTAATCAATTTTAATGTTTGTTCACGTGACCTCCATGCTTTCACATAATTCAATGATACTCCATACTCATGTAACATGTCATTCGAGATATCATTAGGAGTGTATATTGTACGTGAAGAGTTGTATTTGTACCTGATACAGTTTGACACAATTGAGCTAGATGTTTGCCGATGAGATCCTAAAACAGTGTTCATCGAGCATGTGTGACCATTAGACATTTCCCTGATCTTAAACATTTTCGTTTCTCCCAAGCGTGAAGATCTAAATATCCATTTGCAATCATTATGCACACACTTTACCACGTACTCCTTCTTGTCTGATCTGAACACCTTATATTCAAACTTGTTTTGTATAGTGTAGAAGGCCAAACTCATTTTTAATATGTCCTTGTTGCGAAAAACATTTCCCTCCACTACTGCTCTAACATTTGTTTCAGAATATGTTAATGTCACAGCTAAGTTTGCACCACTAAGCCCCAATTCTGAGAGAACAAGCTCAAGCAATTCATCATACTTGCATGTATCATTCACTAGTATAAGCGACGTGTGACCTCTGTATAACAGGCAAACGTGCAAAACTGGCATTCTTAATCATACCCAGAACATCCAATTCCTCTACGGCCGAACTTCAATTTCTCTCGAACAATGAAAATCGGATGTATCTCTATAGAAATGTGACTTCATTCTTTGATTGTGACTTAAAATCGAGGATTAACAGTGATTATACGTTTACCTTCAAAATCAAACCACAGGAGTTCAGTTTTTGCTTTGGGAAAATCCAATTCCTCCACAGCGAGCTTTAACTTCTCCAAAGAAGTAAAAATCAGAGGTATTTCGATGGGATTGTGACCTTAATTCATTGATTTTAGCTTGAAATCAAGGATAAACGGTGAGTTTTTCTGAGTTTCGTGGTGTTGGCGAGAGACGGGTTTGTAGAGAGAGAAAGGGACGTTCGGTTGTGGGAGGGTTTGTGAGAAAAATCTTTTAAATATGGTATATTAAGATTTGTAGGAGTTAATTAGGTATATAATATTTAATAAAAAATTATAATATATTATATTATTATTAATTATCACCTGATTTTTGAATTTTTGTAGGGAGTTTGTGAAATTTGAAATGTGTACTTATAATGTGGTAATTATGTATTGTTCCCAAATTACAAATGCTATGAGCCCAATGGAAGTGGGTTTTCCATCTATTCATGTCCTTCGCTTCAATGAGATCATCAATGATGAATTGAGGCAAACATAGCTAGATTTCCTTGATGAATATTGAGACGAGACTCAAATTAAACAGGTGACACCAATCAATTGATCTCCGAACTTGGTTAGGACACAGTACGCAAATAGTTCCCGTCTCCTCTTTCCTCCACATATATGTTACATGTATACTTGAACACATGTTAGAGGCACAAGATCAAGCAGTGGCGGACCCAGGATTATGATTTAGGGGGACGAGACAGAATTACGTAAAAAATAATTTTAAATTAGACAATAAAGATAACATTCAAAATGTAATTATTCTTTTACAATTGTTCCTTAGGACTTCTTATACTTTGAAAACGTCGTATAATAGTCTCGTTATTAATTTCATTAAATACATCATTTTCAACGTACACAACTAAACTATTGTTGCCAAATTTTCTCCACTTATTGTTGCACCATTGAACAAGTTATTCAACAAATAAACGGAAATCCGTCAAATAATCAACAACCATTCCATATGTGTGGGCCACAAATCACTATTGTGCTACTCATATGGTCTGACTTTTTTCTAGCCAGGGCATTGTAATTTGTAAGTATGATTACCATTCGTTCTTTTTACAAGTCATGGAGATTACTATTCGTTCTTTTTACAGGTCATGGAGATTGTGAGGAATACAGAAAGCCTGAAAAAGATATCCTTTTTGGCCCATTCTCTTGGTGGATTGTTCTCAAGATATGCAAATTATGTTTTCTGTATGCCAAATATATCTTCTGATGATTCAGATTTTACAGCAAGCTCTACTAACACAAGTCCCAAGACCTCATGCTATTCAAATACGGGGTTGATTGCTAGGTTGGAATATGGAACCTATTAACCCAATCATACCAAATGCAGCAAAATGCTCCATTTCTTTACATACATTGGCAAATGCTAAGAACTAAGTAAAACATGTAAAAATGTAAGTATACACACACGTAATTATCAATTATATGCAAGAAACAAACAAATATAATATGCAAAGAGAGAATCAAGTTTACTTATATTCCAATTTCCACGAAAATACCAGAAGTCAGAACCCAAAAAACTAAAACCAAGAAAAACACGAAGCAAAGACAATATCAAAGGGAACATTTCATTACCTAAGGGAAATGAGAAGGCACACATGACACAGCATAACAATAATAGCTGCCTAAACGTAGTATTCAGTAAAGGCAAAAGGCATAGGGTTTGAGAACTGGGGGAAAGGAAAGGGAATGAGTTTGGGGTACTTTTTAAATTACCCTTCTCAAACATGTAATTTTCCACTTTACCCAAATTTTTTTGACATTCACCACAATGACCTTCCAAAGTTTAAAAGACAAAAATATTCTTAAAAAGTTACACAATTACATAAATGTGGTATTGTTTAAAAGATAAAAATACCATTTTTAACTTATAAAGAATTCCAAACATTCCCAATTAAAATTTTAAAACAAAATCACTTTATTTGTCTGTTTACTTCAACACAGATAAAAATTGTTTCATTTTTCATCTGCTTCAAACTTAAAAACAGATAAATTTATCAAACGTTATACAAGAAAATATTATTCACAGCAATCAGTGGAATCGGTTTACGTATTTTTAAATTCGCTTCGATTAAATTAATAATTTTTTTTAATATTTAAATTTTATTTCGATATAGATATATAAAAATTTTACAATTTTAAATGGATCTATAATCATTTTTAACAAAAGCGAGAAAAAAAATTATGGAAAAACTCATGCCCGGATGGCCCAGACTTCTGGGCCCACTCATCCGGGCAGTCTGGGGAGGACGTGTTTGACAATGTTTTTAGGCCATAACTTTCTCTCCTGATATCCGATTGAGGCGATTCAAAATGCGTTGAAACGCTAACTCAAAGGGCTGCAACTTTGCTTCAGATACTATCTTCGAATTAGATCGTTTTTCATGTCAAAAATTTGTCTCAATATGAAACCGAAAATCGGTGCAAAACTTTTCAGCTTGAAAATTGATATATGATAATGTTTTGGCTATATTTCATTCATTTAATTCATTTCTGTTGACATATGGTTGATCATGATCTTAATGTTTTGATTATAACAAACAAGTCCATCTTGTTTACTAACAAATTGAATTGAATGTTTAAGCCTTCAAAGTTATAAAAATTATTATTCACACTCAAATGAAGTACAAGTGAAGGTTAAACGAGAATTCAAGACATATCATTCAAGATACAAGTCAAAGAGAGGCTCGAAGAGATCAAGAACATTGAAGATAGAGTTATTTATCGAACCTCATTTATATATATAAAGTTAGAACTCGTCAATGTTTAGCAAGTGCATAAAGCTCAATTTTTCTCATAAATTCATCAATTGCATAAATTGTTTTGACATGAGAACGATCTTGGAAAAATGAACATTTGTAATATATCAAAAACCTTGAAAAATCATTTCCAAATGTCCCTCAAAAGATCACACTTCAACTTTTAATCAAAAAGTTATACTCCGGTTTTCAATCTCATGTTGGGACAGATTTTTGACATGGAAGATGATCTAATTTGAAGATTATTTCTGAATCAAAGTTGTAGCCCTTTGAGTTAGCTTTCCAACCCATTTTGAATCACCTTAATTGGATATCGGTAGAAAAGATATGAGTAAAATACTGAAAGCTGTCCGGATAAGGCGTCCGTTGGTCAGAAATGTTTTCTGTCCATCCGGACGTCCGGTTCATCTCAACGGTCACTTTTTTGACCGTTCTAACTGACTCAAACGGCTAGTTGATTACACGATCCGGACGTCCGGATGGGCAGAGTTTTGGCCAGTTTTGAGTGTTATAAATACCAACTCTCTTTGCATTCAATTTGTACAACTTTGGAGAGAAAATTGAGAGAGTTATTTATTGAAAATCTTTGAGCTTAACTTGGTTTTAAATTCTATATCTCATTTACAAAGAATTCTTGATTGATTCAAACTTATTTTATTCATTTCATCAAGAATTAAATTTTGCAAAGAAACTTTTCAATCTCATCTATTTTCAAACTCTTGATAAAAGTTTTCTTTGTCAACACTTGTATTGAAGTGTAAATCTCTCCTCATACTTAACTTATGTTATTTTGTTAAGAGAGATTATTGGTTGAAAACTTTGATAACAATACAAACCATTTCATCATCCATCTTTTATCAAAGTTTACAACATCAACACTTGAGCTTAATTCATTTGCTATCTATTAAAGTGTTTCCCTCTTTTCTTCTTGTACTCAATCTTGATTTTATCATTCGATAAGAAGAGAGAAGACTTGTATTGTAAAATTCATTTGAATTGTAGGTCGGTTGTAGTCCCTTAAAGATCAATGTTGTATAAGGTTTGGTGCGCCTTGTTGTAAGTCACCGTGTGGGTCATATCGAGATCCCGTAAAGCTCGGTAGTGTGGGTCGTGTTGAGGTCCCAGACAGCTCAACGTTGTAAAGGATCGGTACTCCTTGTTGTAAGTTACCATTATAATACAAATTGGCCTTGCTCGTGACAGAGAGTTTGGTAACGGGGACGTAGATCATTGCATTGGATCGAACCCCATTAAATCGGTTTATTATCTTTACATTATTGCACTTTACTTGAAATTGTTATTTACATTGTGCAATATCACACTTGAATTAAGATAACATATTTGCATATTTACTTATTGTTTTATACTTTACAATTATATCTTGTGTGTTGAATTGTTTTGAGACTAAGTGTCGAAAAAGTTTTGAAAATCAATTCACCCCCCTCTTGGTTAGTTATTCTTGGGCTAACAATTTCTTCTTCCAATTGACCTCCAACACTCTCGAATTTTCATCACACGGTTAGAATCATGTTTAGAATATTTTCATTTAGTTCCTGAACTATCATTTTCCTTCATATTAGTCTTTTTCGCTATTTTCTTCTAATTTCCATCGTGTTCGTCCATTGCAGCCTAAACCAAAATACAAGTGTACTTAGAACATTTAGACGCCGATAAATTACGAAAATGCAATTATTATTGGATGAAAAACGTAATAATTGCACTATTATCACCACCTATTTTGGCGAACTTCCGCCAATTCACATTTTTACACTTCATTTTTTTTTGTTTCACCTCCTCTTGAGTCCAATTTTTATGATCACGTACGACTCCATCTAATGCTCCAAACGACATGAACACACGCATCAAAACGCTCAAAAGTGCTCAAGAACGAACAAAAAACTACGATTTAAAGGTATTTGTTGCCCCCTGGGGCATAGCCTAGTGGTGTAAAGGACAAGAGTGAAGTAGTCTCAGTTGAGTTGGCAGCCGCAGTGTGAGGGTTCGATTCCTGCCTTTAACAAGGTTTGTAATTTGACTCTTTGTGGGCACCAGTATGTCAGCTCTTGTATCCTGGCCTATTGAGACACATCCCGCGATTTACCTTATCTACGATTCTTTAAGGGCAGTGCGGTGGGGGACTCTTAAGGGTTGGGGTTCAACCTTTTTTTAAAAGATATTTTTTCAATGAATTGATTGCACTCATCGGTATATTATTAATTGTTTATTTAATTTTTAATTCTAATTAATGGAATAATAAATAAAAATCCAAATAAACAATTTATTTTATTTATTTAATAGTTTATTATTTACAACTACATAATATTTTATTTTTAAATAAACTCTCTTTTTTAACTAAATATTAAACAAACTATTAAAATAAACGAATTAAATAAACAATTAAATGAAATAACTTATTTTAATGGTTTATTTAATACTTTATAAACCATTTAAATAAGTAATTTTAAACAAATATTTTAAATCGTTTATTTAATACTTTATAAACAAATTAAGTAAGTAATTTAAAATAAATATTTTAATTGTTTACTTAATATCTCATTGTAAAAAAAGAATTTACAATTCATTTCCTTATTTTAATTTTTTATATAATACTTAATTATAATTAATAGAATATTAAATAAACAATCGAAATAAAAAATTTAAATAAAAAATTCAAAGAAAAAAATTTATTTTATTTATTTAATATTTTATTATTTATAGTTAAATAATATTTTATTTTTAAATAAACTATTTTTTGTAACTAAATATTAAACAAGCTATTAAAATAAACAAATTAAATAAACAATTAAATGAAATAATTTATTTTAAATTTTTTATTTAATGTTTTATAAATAATTTCAATAAATAATTTTAAATAAATATTTTAATTGTTCACTTAATATTTCATTGTAAAAGAAGAATTTATAATTAAATTCCTTATTTTAATTGTTTATATAATATTTAAATATAACTAAATTTATTATCTTAATTGTTAATTGATTAATTCGTTATTTCCTAATTTAATTTTTAATTGAATAATAAATTATTTATCGTTTATGTAATAGTTTATTGAAATTAATAGATTATTAAATAAACAATCGAATATTTATTTTATTATTTATAACTAAATAATATTTAATTATTAATTATTTTAATTGTTTATTGATTAATTCTTTATTTCCTATTTTAATTTTTAATTGAAAATTAAATTATTTATCGTTTATGTAATAGTTAATTGATTTTAATAGAGTATTAAATAAACAATCGAATATTTAATAATTTATTATTTATAACTAAGTAATATTTAATTATTTATTATTTTAATTGTTAATTGATTAATTCGTTATTTCCTGTTTTAATTTTTAATTCGATATTAAACTATTTATCATTTATGTAATAGTTAATTGATTTAATATGTAAAATTAAATGTTCAATAAGCAGTTAAAGAAAACTGTACGCCGCGCAATGAACATAATTACAAAGTTACAGTTCGATGTAACTTTGTCCGGGATCTGTTTCACCGCATCGTCCCAATGGTAATCCATCGTGCAACATTTCAAATAGAATCTTATGCAATATATAATAATAGATAAAACATAATATGAGAAAATTAAACTAACTGAACGACATTCGCTACTATCTGCAATAATCAATAGATACTGGAACAACAAATAATGCAATAATGAAATAACCGAATGACATGAACTACCACACTCTTTTTTGTAACTCAATATTAAACAAACTACGAGTAATTAATATTTTATTATTTAAAACTAAATAATATTTTATTATTTTTTATTTTAATGGTTAATTGACAATCTCATTATTTTTTATTTTAATCGTTAATTGAATATTTTATTAATAGTTTATATAATATTTAATTTATAATTAATATAATATTAAATAAACAATTGAATATTTATTATTTTATTATTTACAACTAAATAAAATTTTATGATTTTAATTTTAATTTTTAATTGCATATTTCATTATTTATTATTTTAATTGTTTATTTAATACTTTATAAACAATTTAAATAAGTAATTTTAAATCGTTTATTTAATGCTTTATAAACAAATTAAATAAGTAGTTTTAAAATATATATTTTAATTATTTACTTAATATTTCATTGTAAAAGAAGAATTTATAATTAAATTCCTTATTTTAATTGTTTATATAATATTTAATTATAATCAATGGAATACTAAATAAACAGTCCAAATAAACAATTAAAAGAAACAAAATTTATTTTATTTATTTAATAGTTTGTTATTTATAACTATATAATATTTTATTTTTAAATAAACTCTTTTTTGTAACTAAGTATTAAACAGACTATTAAAATAAGAAAATCAAATAAAAAATTAAATGAAATAATTTATTTTAACTATTTATTTAATACTTTATAAACAATTTAAATAAGTAATTTTAAATCATTTATTTAATGCTCTATAAAAAATTAAATAAGAAATTTAAAAATTATATTTTAATTGTTTACTTAAAATTTCATTGTAAAAGAGGAATTTGTAATTAAATTTCTTATTTTTATTGGTTATATAATATTTAATTAAAATTAATGGAATATTAAATAAACAATTAAAAGAAACAATTTATTTTATTTATTTCGTAGTTTATTATTTATAACTAAATAATATTTTATTTTTAAATAAACTCTTTTTTGTAACTTAATATTAAACATACTATTAGAATAAACAATTAATGAAATAATTTATTTAATACTTTATAAACAATTTAAATATTTTAAATAGTTTATTTAATGCTTTATAAACAATTTAAATAAGTAATTTAAAATTAAATATTTTAATTGTTTATTTAATATTTCATTGTAAAAGAAGATTTTACAATTAAATTCCTTATTTTAATTGGTTTTATAATATTTAATTATAATTGATGGAATATTAAATAAAAAATTTATTTTATTTATTTAATAGTCTATTATTTATAACTAAATAATATTTTATTTTTAAATAAACTCTTTTTTGTAACTAAATATTAAAAAAATTAAATAAACAATTAAATGAAATAATTTATTTTAATTGTTTATTTAATGCTTTATAAACAATTAAAATAAGTAATTTTAAAATGTTTATTTAATGCTTTATAAACAAATTAAATAAGTAGTTTAAAAATATATTTTTTAATTATTTACTTAATATTTCATTGTAAAAGAAGAATTTATAATTAAATTCCTTATTTTAATTGTTTATATAATATTTAATTATAATCAATGGAATATTAAATAAACAGTCGTAATATAAAATTTAAATAAACAATTAAAAGAAAAAAAATGAAATATAACTATTATTTAAATAAACTATTTATTAATTATAACTATATAATATTTTATTTTAAATAAACTCTTTTTTGTAACTAAATATTAAACAAATTATTAAAAGAATAAAAGAATAAAAAATTAAATGAAATAATTTATTTTAAATGTTTATTTAATACTTTATAAACAATTTAAATGAGTAATTTTAAATAAATATTTTAAATCATTTATTTTAATCGTTTATTTAATCCTTTATAAACAAATTAAATGTTCATTTTAATTGTTTACTTCATATTTAAATTTAATTATAAATTACATTTTAATTGTTTACTTCATATTTCATTGTAAAAGAGGAATTTATAATTAAATTTCTTATTTTTGTTGGTTATATAATATTTAATTAAAAGTAATGGAATATTAGATAAACAATTAAAAGAAACAAGTTATTTTATTTCAATTAAATATTAAATATTTAAGTAAATATTTAAAATTAAATGTTCTTATTAAATGTTCATATTAATTAAATAAAATAGTTCATATTAATTACACAATTAAATAACTAATTTAGTAAAAACAAAAAAAGCCTTCTGGGCCACCTCTGAGAATGGCCCAGACGACCATTTGGGCCCAGATTCCCAATATTTGGGCATCTAGGCCATGCCTGTTCGCTGAAAATATGCCGTAAGCGCACGGGTCGAGAACAAGTAGTAAAAGTTGACCTTTAGAGTCCAAGTCGATCCCTCAGAGAGTGTTGAATTCAATTTTAAGTTTATCCGTCTTAATCTAACGAACACACACAGATTTAAAAGAAATAGATTTAAAACCCCTAAAAACTACAATTTTGATTAAAATTGATAAAATGACAGATAAAAAGTAAAAAGATTTGGATTTTGAAAAGATGTTGGAATTTATGTTTTCGCTTAACCTATACTTCATTAATGTCAATTCAATCACGTGCAGATGCAAATTATCAAAATAAATAGTCAGACCCGATTTTCCAATTTTAAATTAATACCCTCTTTCGAGTGATATTAACCCTAATTAATTAATTCACACCACATATTTCTATATTGATACAAAATTAACTAATCGCATTCAATATTTGTGAAAATGCTCAACGGATCACATGAGGTAGGTGTATATTTCTACATCACCTAGACGCGCCTAGAACACTAAGCAAACCCATGTCATCAATCATTTCGGTCTAGTAAATGTAATTATCTTTCAACAATCACAAAAATACCTAATTACCACATATCATGTCGTCACATAAATGAAGTAATTTTCAACATGATAATTAATACACTATTATTTTGATAACAAATGCATAATAAAATTCTAACAAACATATAATCGACATTAATGAAGCATTAGGTTAAGTTATTCCATAAATTCTAACAAAGTAATCTAGCTCTTCATCATAAAATGATAACAAATGAGATTAACAATGTTATACATGCCAAATATTGGAAAAACAAATGAAGAACACAAGTTTTGAAGATACAACCCTTGTAGCCTATCTTGAATCCTTCCAAGATGTTTTTCCAAGTTTCTTCAAATAATAATCCCCTTTGCTTTCCACTTTTGATCACCAAAATGAGCTAAGATTAAAACAACCTAACAAACTAAAAGAAAAACTAGTGTGTGCATAGCCACTTTCAATCATCATCTAAACTAGGAAGCAATTGTCAAGATGAAATCCGCCTCGATGCTTATGAGAGTGCTCGTCTCTACAAAGAAAAGACAAAGAGACGGCACGATCAAAACATTGTTAAGCGGGAATTCTATGTTGGACAACAAGTTCTCCTTTATAATTCTCGACTCCGATTATTCCCTGGTAAGCTCCGTTCTAGATGGTCAGGTCCTTATACCATCACACAAATTTTTCCACATGGAGCGGTTGAGCTTTACTACAAAAATGGGAATTTCAAAGTCAATGGCCAGAGATTGAAGCCATATTTCGGAGGTGACTTTGAGAAAGACAAGTCCACCGTTAAACTCGCCATTCCCGAGTGATCAAGTCTTATAGTCAAGCTAACGACTATAACCAAGCGCTTGTTGGGAGGCAACCCAACCTTCTTACTGTGTTATTTTATGTTTTTAGTGTGTTTACTGCTTTTATTATTATATTTGTAACTAACACCGCTATTTTTGTAAGCAATGTTTGCAGTTCTACATGTCTCTGACTTTTAGCAGGTTCTGATCAATTTGATGTACAACAAGGTCTTTGGTCCAAGCTATTCAAGTGCATCACAAGTCCAAATACATGCATTGGTACCTTTTCACATTGAAATCAGGGAAGTCTCTATTTTCCTTTCGCTTGTTCTTTACACATTGAGGACAATGTGTTGATTGAGTTTGGGGGTATTGAGCCTTGCCGACTTTTCTGTATGCTTTAAATTGGTGATGATGTTGTAACATGTTAGATGGCCTTGCTGGCTGTGAATTGCATAGAGTTGGAATTGTTATTGATTCATAAACTATGTTTGTTTGCCAAATTATGCTGTCATGCTGCCAAAAATTTTCAAAAAAAAAAATTGCTTGTCCAGTTGAGATTATGAGTTTCATTGAGCACATAGTCATAATTGATGGTTGTTTAGATATGGAAATGATTGTTTTATGGAAACTGTTTGAATTGGTATAACTTAGGTTGTGAGTATTATTGCAAAATTATATCAACCTATACCCATTTCTCCTCCACTTTACCATGTTTTCAAATAAGTTTGGGGGTGATCAAACCGGTGAATGATTTTGTTGAAAAAATGTGTTGATTCCATGCATGTTGATAAAAAAAAATTGTTTGTGTGGAGTGTCTGTTGCCAAGTATAAGCTAGGTATTGACCATATGCTAGGAATCTACGCCTTACTGTTGCTTAAAAAAAGAACATTGCACTGTGTTAAAACTATGTCTCACTTCGTAGCCTTTTTGACTCGAGTTATTAAGTCCGTTGGGGTATTTCAAAACCTGGTACCCTTTGGTCTAAACAACTGGGGAGCTACCAACCTAAAGCTCGTTACAAGAGTTAAGAAGAAAGCTTAAGAGAGTGAGATAAATTTTGAGCTTATATTGAAAAATTTGATTTGGTGCAATTGATTGATCTTGGGCGTAGATAACTAGTGGGTTTGACTTATTTAGTATAAACTTGATTGTAATGCACTCATTAGTGGAGAATCATCACATTTCTAGATGTTGAAAGTGCTGGTTAGATCCAACCAAACTAGTGCGAAAAAAAAAGTGAATGGAGAGAACCCTTTAGATTTACACCTTGGGAAAATAAAGAAAATATCTATTTTGAGTGTGAATTTTACGAGCGTGAAAGGATATATTTGACTACAAAGGGTCGGGTTGCAACCAATTTAAGATTTTTTCTATCTTGACAATTGCTTCCTAGTTTAGATGATGATTGAAAGTGGCTATGCACACACTACGCTGATCGAACATTGGATGAGCTAAAATGATTTTGATAGTATTATTTGGAGAATGGTTGTGAATTGATATACAATTTTATACTCATTGATATTTTTGGCAAGGTGTCTAATATGTTGATCATTATCGCATTTGCATGATTATGTTAGAAGTTAATCTTGCTCGGGACGAGCAAGAGCTCAAGTTTGGGGGTGTGATAAGTGTGTTTTTACACACTTATTTAGCACTTTTTGCATTTAATTAGGATTGAAATTGAGTAGATTTCTATGCATAATGGTGTTAATTTCATGTTTGTAGGCTAAAACCCCATTGAAAGAAGAACGAGGTGAAAATGGAAGAAAATGGACTAAAAGTGCACAAAAATGTGAAGATGTAGACCAAAGCATACAAGTCACAAGTTGGAGGACATTGGCATGCAATTTATGGAGGGCAAAATTGAAAGAAATGTCAAAATTCGAGGGCCAAAATGTACCAAATCATAGTAGAGGGACCTAATGCGCAAATATTGGAGGACTTAAACTGCAAAAATGGCAAAATATCCCATTTCTATGCTACAGTAAGGAGGTGGCGCCACTTTTGCTAAAAGATTTTGTTTAGGGATCATTTGGCCACTTTTTAAAAGTTTGGGGACTTGGATGCAAATTTTTCCTAGATATTTTGGAAACTTAATTGCTAAGTAAACAAAATATCTCACACTTGTATATATTCTTGGCTGGGACGTCCAAAAGAAAAAAAAAATAGATTAGATTAGTTTTTTTTTTTAAAGTTTTATAACATAACTTAGTTTTCTCTTTAGCTTTTCTTCCTTTTCTTCTCTAGTTTTTCTTTTAGTTTGTTAGGTTGTTTTAATCTTAGCTCATTTTGGTGATCAAAAGTGGAAAGCAAAGGGGATTATTACTTGAAGAAACTTGGAAAAACATCTTGGAAGGATTCAAGATAGGCTACAAGGGTTGTATCTTCAAAACTTGTGTTCTTCATTTGTTTTTCCAATATTTGGCATGTATAACATTGTTAATCTCATTTGTTATCATTTTATGATGAAGAGCTAGATTACTTTGTTAGAATTTATGGAATAACTTAACCTAATGCTTCATTAATGTCGATTATATGTTTGTTAGAATTTTATTATGCATTTGTTATCAAAATAATAGTGTATTAATCATCATGTTGAAAATTACTTCATTTATGTGACGACATGATATGTGGTAATTAGGTGTTTTTGTGATTGTTGAAAGATAATTACATTTACTAGACCGAAATGATTGATGATATGGGTTTGCTTAGTGTTCTAGGCGCGTCTAGGTGATGTAGAAATATACACCTACCTCATGTGATCCGTTGAGCATTTTCACAAATATTGAATGCGATTAGTTAATTTTGTATCAATATAGAAATATGTGGTGTGAATTAATTAATTAGGGTTAATATCACTCGAAAGAGGGTATTAATTTAAAATTGGAAAATCGGGTCTGACTATTTATTTTGATAATTTGCATCTGCACGTGATTGAATTGACATTAATGAAGTATAGGTTAAGCGAAAACATAAATTCTAACATCTTTTCAAAATCCAAATCTTTTTGCTTTTTATCTGTCATTTTATCAATTTTAATCAAAATTGTAGTTTTTAGGGTTTTTAAATCTATTTCTTTTAAATCTGTGTGTGTTCGTTAGATTAAGACGGATAAACTTAAAATTGAATTCAACACTCTCTGAGGGATCGACTTGGACTCTACATATCCACTTTTACTACTTGTTCTCGACCCGTGCGCTTGCGGCATATTTTCAGCGAACAAGTTTTTGTCGGCCAATCTTTCATCAAAGTTTAAAGCTTTTATAGCCCAATATGCCCGGTGTTCGAGTTCGACAGGCAGATGACATGCCTTTCCAAATAAAAGACGATATGGTGACATACCGATTGGAGTTTTAAAAGTAGTGCGGTATGCCCATAACGCGTCGTCCAACTTCTTGGACCAACCCTTCCGTGAAGCATTCACTGTCAACTCGAGAATTCTCTTTAACTCTCGGTTCGAGATTTCGACTTGGCCACTCGTTTGGGGGTGATAGGGTGTAGCGACACGATGCTTTACCCCATATTTGGCCAAAAGTGAGTCGAAGAGGCGATTGCAGAAATGTTTGCCTCCGTCACTAATGATGGCTCGGGGAGTGCCATAACGAGAAAAAATATTTTTCTTCAAGAAGTTCACGACTACCCGAGAATCATTAGTAGGTAAAGCAACCGCTTCTACCCACTTTGACACATAGTCAACCGCCACCAGAATGTACTGGTTCGAAAATGACGATGGAAATGGCCCCATAAAGTCAATGCCCCACACATCGAAAATCTCTACCTCCAATAGCGAAGTCAACGACATTTCATTTCGTCTGGAGATGTTACCAGTACGTTGACATCTATTGCATTTGGAGACAAGTGTGTGAGCGTCTTTAAATAACGTGGGTCAATAAAAACCAGACTGAAGTCTCTTTGATGCAGTTTTCACAGCACCAAAATGACCACCGTATGGAGAAGAATGACATCGATCAAGAATGTTCTCCATTTCATTTTCCGGTACACATCTCCGAATGATCTGATCTGGACCCCTTTTAAACAACAAAAGATCTTCCCAAAAATAGTGCTTAATATCAGCAAAGAACCTTTTCCTTTGTTGAAACGAAAGCTCAGGGGGTATGATACCACTTGCAAGATAATTGACATGGTCCGCATACCATGGCAAATCAGTTACTTGCAACAATTGCAGAATTTGCAGTAGTTGTTCGTCTGGAAATACCTCATTAATATCTCCTTCTGATATGTCTTCGGGTTGCTCGAGACGAGATAAATGATCAGCTACAACATTTTCGGTTCCTTTCTTATCTCGAATCTCGAGGTCAAACTCCTGCAGAAGGAGTACCCATCTGATCAATCTCGGCTTGGCATCTTTTTTAGCTAACAGATATTTGATAGCCGAATGATCAGTGTAGACGATGACCTTTGAACCAATGAGGTAAGATCTGAATTTATCAAACGCAAACACTACTGCAAGCATTTCCTTCTCAGTAGTGGCATAGTTCAGCTGTGCATCGGTTAGGGTTCTACTAGCATAGTAGATCACATGCAAGATTTTGTCTCGCCTTTGTCCCAAAACTGCTCCAACAGCATAATCACTAGCATCGCACATCAGCTCGAATGGAAGAGTCCAATCTGGAGCTGCAATGATAGGAGCAGTAATGAGTTTTTCTTTCAAAGCATTGAAAGCAATGAGACACTCTTGAAAGAAATTGAAAGTAGTGTTCTTCTCAAGTAAGGAGCACAGGGGTTTTGTGATTTTTGAAAAGTCTTTAATAAACCTCCTGTAAAATCCAAGATGTCCGAGAAAACTCATAATCCCTCTTACAGTGGTAGGTGGGGGCAATTTTTCAATTACTTGAATTTTTGTCTTATCTACCTCAATTCCTTTCAGGGATATCCGATGGCCAAGAACTATGCCTTTTTGTACCATAAAATGGCATTTTTCCCAATTCAGTACTAAATTGGTATCTTCACAGCGTTGAAGCACACTCTCCAGATTATTCAGGCATCCGTCAAAGGAAGACCCAAATATCGAGAAATCATCCATGAAGATCTCAATGCATTTCTCGACCATGTCTGAGAAAATCGCCATCATACAGCGTTGGAAAGTTGCGGGTGCATTACAGAGGCCAAAGGGCATTCTCTTGTACGCAAAAGTACCGTACGGACATGTAAAAGTAGTTTTCTCTTGGTCTTCCGGGGCTATTGCAATTTGATTGTAGCCCGAATAACCATCAAGAAAACAGTAATGTGAATACCCTGCCAACCGCTCTAGCATCTGATCTATGAAAGGAAGAGGAAAATGATCCTTTCTAGTCACAGTGTTTAATTTGCGGTAGTCAATGCACACTCTCCAACCAGTAACAGGTCAGGTAGGTATCAGTTCATTCTCTTCATTTTCTACCACTGTGATACCTCCCTTCTTTGGTACGACTTGAACAGGACTTACCCAAGGACTATCAGAGATGGGATAGATAATGCCTGCATCAAGCCACTTGACAACTTCGGCTCTCACTACTTCCTTCATATTCGGGTTAAGTCGCCTTTGATGCTCGACTGATGGCTTAAAGTCATTCTCCATCAGTATCTTGTGCATACAGAAAGATGGACTAATTCCTCGAATGTCAGCAATCGTCCACCCGATGGCTTCTTTATGCTCCCGAAGAACTCGAAGTAGCTTCTTTACTTCCAGCTCACTCAAAGAGTTAGAAATGATAACCGGAAGCGTGGATGATTCACCCAAATAAGCATACCTCAAATGAGGTGGAAGAGTTTTCAATTCCAGCGTGGGTACTTTTTGGAGTGATGGAAGCGGTGGTGGAGAAGTTTTGTCCAACTCATCAAAATATGGGGGTCGCATGTATTTATGGGATGGTATAGCATTTAAGTAACTTGCCATGCTTTCTACATCTGGATCCCCATCCTTAATATGTGACGAACTCATAAGGCATTTTTCCAGATGATCCTCAGAACGTCCACATAAAGATTCGGCAGCCAATTGATCAATAATATCAACTCTAAAACAGGTATCGGATGCCGACGGGTACTTGACTGATTTCAAGATATTAAATGTAACTTGCTCATCTTGTACCCGTAAGATGAGTTTTCCTTCTTGCACGTCGATCAAGGCTCGACCTGTGGCAAGAAATGGCCGCCCTAAAATAATAGGGATATCATGATTTTCCTCCATGTCGAGAATAATGAAGTCAGCTGGAAAGATGAACTTGTCAACTTTCACTAACACATCCTCTACAACACCCCGAGGATACTTAATTGAACGATCGGCCAATTGCAAGGATACCGTAGTAGCCTTGGCTTCTCCCAATCCCAACTTTCTAAAAATCAACAGTGGCATTAAATTAATGCTCGCTCCAAGATCACACAATGCTCTACTAATATTCAGATCACCAATGACGCATGGAATAGTAAAGCTTCATGGATCTTTGATTTTTGGAGGTAACTTGTTTTGGAGGATGGCACTACACTCTTCAGTTAACATCACCGTCTCATGCTCCTCAAGCTTCCTTTTGTTAGAAAGGATATCTTTCATGAATTTAGCATAGCTCGGCATTTGAGCTAGAGCATCAGAAAACGGGATATTAATGTGTAGTTTCTTGAAGACCTCCAAAAATTTACCAAATTGCACATCCAATTTGTGCTTCTGGAGCCTTTGTGGGAAGGGAATAGGTGGTACATAAGCTTTAACTGGTGTAGGAGCCTTTGATGATGATGGCTCGTCTACATCAGTCTTACTTGGTTCAGGAATTTCCTTCGGTTCCTGTACCACCTCCTTTTCAGCAGTGGGTGCAGCGGGTCGTACTACCGTGGGATCAGCCAGTTGCATCCTGATCAATGAACGGGAGAGGGAAATGATCTTTTCTGGTTGCTGTGTTAAGTTTGCGATAGTCAATGCAAACTCTCCATCCGGTAACTGTTCTGGTAGGAATGAGCTCGTTTTTCTCATTTGGTACAACTGTGATTCCCCCTTTCTTTGGCACAACCTGAACAGGGCTGATCCACGCACTATCAGAGATAGGATAAATGATGCCTGCATCCAGAAGCTTCAGTATCTCAGCCCGAACCACTTCCTTCATGTTTGGATTCAGTCTCCTCTGGCTGTCCACACTGGGCCGAAAATTCTCCTCCATGAGAATCTTATGCATGCATAGCGAAGGGCTGATCCCTTTAATGTCGGCAATGGTCCAACCTAGTGCTGTTTTATGTGCCCGCAGCACCCGTAACAGTTTTTCCTCCTCCAGATCACTGATTGTACTTGAGATAATAACTGGAAGTGTAGATAACTCACCCAAGTAGGCATATCGGAGATGTGGTGGAAGTTGTTTAAGCTCCAATTTGGGTGGCTGCTGTATAGATGGCAAAGGTTTTGATGGACCAGTCCCAAGTTCTTCAAAGGCCCTGTGGCGTGTATATGGGCGATTTGTTTCCAAAAATCGTGCACAAGTCTCCATCTCACTGGATTCAGATTGTGTGGATTGAGAATGCACAATACAGGCCTCATAAGCATCCGACGGATTGTGAAGCAAAAATGTGTCCTGTACTGCCTGGCTGATGACATCAATCTTGAAACAACTGTCCACTTCAGAAGGGAACTGCATGGCTTTGAACACGTTGAATGAAATCTGTTCCTCACCCAATCTCAGAATTAGCTGCCCCCTTTGAACATCGATCAAGGCTCTCCCGGTAGCTAGGAATGGTCTGCCTAAAATGAGAGGAATATCCCGATCCTCTTCCATGTCCAAAATGAGAAAGTCAGCTGGAAATATGAACTTTTCCACCTTGATAAGCACATCTTCAATGATCCCCCGTGGATATGTAAGAGATCTGTCAGCTAACTGGAGTGTCACTGTTGTTGCTTTAGCTTCTCCCAATCCAAGTTTCCTGAAAACAGACAATGGCATTAAGTTAATGCTAGCACCTAAATCACACAAAGCCTTATCAAAATAAATATCACCAATTGTACAAGGGACAGTAAAACTCCCTGGATCCTTAAGCT